>JARQOD010000601.1:0-137498 GCA_033576555.1 Oophaga sylvatica
CCCCTGACGCTGCAGCATTCAAGGACATCCGACAGACGATGGGGCCCCTGACAAAATCGCCTTTGGGCACGGCGCACACTCTGCCCAACTTCGCCTCCACCAGGGGGAAAAAACCCGTATCGGGGGTAAAATTTCAAAAAGGGGCACCCCCGTCGGAGGTCCAACAGAAAAAACTTTCGACTTGCGGCCAGACGCCAAGCGGCCTTTTGGATCCCCCCGCCGCCCCGAAAGGGGGCAAACAGCAACATCCCCAATTCCCGGGGGCCCTTGGTAAAGGGTGGAACGCGGACCCACTTCAAAAAGCCTTAACTAGCCCCCCTTTTCCGGGTTCGGGGCCTTTTGGGGCCCCAAACGGCCAGATCATCTCTGCCCACGGAGGGAAAGGGTAACTCTCTGCCCTTACAGATAAAAAGGGGCCCTACAACGGAAGGGAAAAGCCCTTTGCCCCCATCTTTCACCGCCTCAGGCGGCTCCCCTCAACGGAAAAACCACCCCCCCCCGGGGAACGAAGGAAACCTTCCTTCAAGTCTACCCCCCTTGGGAAACAAGAGCCCCCCCCTAAAACCAGAACAGGAATCTAGATTTCCCCCAAAAATGGGGGTAACCCCCCACCGGGAACCCTTCCGGGTGGGGGTGGGAACCCTTTTGTTCAAGGGAAAAACCTGGCTGTCAGGCGCACGGCCGGGGGAAGGAAGATCTCACGTCGGATCAAAATAGAGTTTTTTCCCCCCCCGAGACCTTCTTCCTCTCCCCCACCAAGCAACCCCACTCCCCCCGGGTTTTCCTGCGCAGTGCCTCCGACAAAAAAACAGAAGTGCGTCCCCCTCACGAACGAAGGTTCCCGGGTTCACCAAAACCTCTTCTTCCCCCAAAAAAAGGCGGCCCCCTGCCCGACCCCGACTAAAAAAGGCTGAACCGCCATCTGATCTGCCCTTCAAAATGGAGTCCTTGCCTGGGGAATCACCCCATGGAGGGGGAATTTCTTTGCTCCGTGGCATACAGGGTTTTTCCACCATTCCCCGTTGCTCCCCCCCAAAATACCCCGCTTTCGGTGCGGGAAACACCATTCCCCTTTCACGCCTCCCGTTGGGGCCGGCCTCCCCCCAGGTCTTACAAGGTCATGGTAGGGGTTTGGCCATCCTTCGCCCAAAGGGGGGTCCTCAACCCCAACTCGACGATTCCTAGTCAAAGGTCCTACGCCAGGACTGCAACCAAGCCTCCAGATCACCCTGACCCCCTTATCCTCCGGGGGTGGCTCATCAACCGGGAGAATCGCCCGATACCAAACCCAACGCCTTTTCTTCGGGGGATGGAATCGCACCATTCGGGCTAAAATCCCCCCCCCGGGAACTACTACCTCTCAGACGGGGACAAACCCCAAAAAAGGACCCCCCCCCCCCCCACGTTTCGGCCTAGAGTCCTGGGAAGATGGCCCCCATGGAGGCGTACCAACGGTGTTCCCCCCTTTCCCCCCCATTTCCCCCTCTTGTCGTCTGGGCAAGAACCTCCCCCTAGACCCCCGGTCCCCTTTGCCCAAGTAAACATCCCTCATTGGGGCGGGCCTCCCCCACCTAAAGGAAGATCATTCCCCCCCTCCCGGTGGAATCATCACCACCGCGCCAGCCTGGAAAACGGGGAAAAAACTTAACACAACACAAAATCTGTAAGGGAAAAAAAAAGACTGCGGTTGGGGTGTTGCCCGGGGTCCCCAACTCAGACAAATAAAAAAACTGAGTTGCTTTTGCTGTCGGTGGGGGTTACTGCTGGGGGGTCAGCTTTTGCCTTATTTGCATGTGTCGCCTCCAGGACAGATCAAAACCCCCAAGTAACGTGCCCCCCCAATAAAGGATAAAAAAAAAAGATTTGTTTCGGGGATCCCCCAATAAAAAACACTTTAAAAATAGAAGAGGTGTACTTTTGGTTAAAAATATTTAGGTTGAGAGTCCTCAGTGGTTGATCCTTTTAATGGTAACTGAAAGAGGGGAACAATTGCAAGCTTTCGAGACTATCAGGTCTCTTCTCAGGCTGAACAAACAAAATCTGAAGTCAACATTTTACACAAAAACAGAAAAAAAGCAATAGGTAAGAAAGTGCTGAAGCAATAGTCTTTTTGGAGAGGGTAGCAAAAAAATTGGAACGTTCATGAAAAGGAGAACACATCAGATATTAAGGGGAAACAAACAGAAACTTAGGACACCCTACTAAGAAAACGGAAAATGGGGGCCTACCAGGACTTTAAAAAACTAAGAAAAAGTATCTTGTCTGTCGAAAAATCCTAAGATGATGCCTGATACCAAAAGTCCAAGAAAGGGACTTTTACATGCTTCCCAAAAACCCCACAACCCCGGGAAAAACCGGGGGGGCCGATTTTTTTCATGTGTGGACACCCTACTGAGCAAGTATTTTGGGGGGTGAGGGTGTTTTTAAAAAACCCCGGGGAAAGGAACACCAGTCATTCAGGACACAACTGACCTATAAAAAACTGCAGAAAAAGGTTCTCTCCCCGAAGGAACCTTGGCCACCGGGGGGGAAAACTTTGACTCAATTTTTCCCACACCAGGTGGATTAAAAGCCTGCAAATTTCATGGGAAACACCGGGAAGTCTGATTCTGTGGTGAAATCACAAAATTCATCCTCACCCACAATTACTTCGAATTTGACAAAGATCATTTAGGAGATGGCACAGCTATGGAGTAAAATGGCTCCCAGTATGCAAATCTTTTCATGGGGCCCAACTTGAAAGCGAATTTTTTTTTTCCGCCCACAGGCCCCCGGGGCCCTACCGCTACATATGCTTTTAAACATCTGGCGGATCTGAAAACGTAAAGCGTTCCTGAACATTCAATCAATTTATCCCCCCCCCAACTTAACACTTAACTACCCACAGAAAAAACTTTTTAGACACCACCCCTTTCAAAGAAAATGAAATGAGCCTCCCTGTTCAGAACCTCGCCCCTCCAACATTCTTAAATGGGGACAGTTTTTTCCTCCTAAAACTAAAAAAAAAAACCATTGTTCAGCCAAGCCATAATACAAACCTTTTGTTCCAACCCCATGGATAAGATGAACACCTTTTGGCGCCTAGAAAGACTTTTTTGAAGGGGGGGTACCACCCCAAAAAAATTTTAAAACCAAATTACAAAGCCCCCAAAATTAAAGGGGAACACGCTACATTACAAAGCTAAGAAGAAAAAACCCGGGGGTGCTCTAGTGGTCCCTACAATCCAGTCGGGAGTGCTAAGGGGAGCTGCACGGAAACTACAACCTTTACAAAAAAAAGATCCCATTACAAATCCTTTTCCCCAGACCCCCCACTACTATGTTTTAGGCGCCCCCAAATCTAAAGCATCATTGTCAGAAGCCCCTGCCCCCCCCAACAGTGCTTTTTTTATTTGCAAACAAAAGAAATCAAACCTGTACATCTATAATGACCCGGACAGGAAAAAGACCCCAACTCCCTCAGGACACAAGATCCCAGGTACTTTCGCGATCACATCATGGGTTTGTACCTAATTATATGTACTAAATGCCAACTGGGGGTCTGTATGGGGGGGGGAGCCCGGGCAAAAATTTAGAAAAGGTGAATTCTCTCGCCACCAAAAAGGAAAAAAGATGGTTTACCTTGGCCAAACACTTTTGTATGCTCATGCTGACAATAGGGAAATTTCCTTGTATTAAAATCTAACTTCAATCTGAGAAGTAAAAAGTCTGGGAATATAACTTTATGCCCTTTTGACACCTTAGTGTGGGATGAAATTTCCCAAGTTTTATGTCGTTCTACAACAATTAGGAACTGCCCCCCGACCTTTTAGGGTCACACAACACCCTCCGACCCCTCGAGGGAATAAAATTCACCCCTTTATCTATGAATAGTCATATTTAGGTTAATCCCTCTGCCAAATGACATTTGCTTTCATGTCACTTGTCCTCCCTATTGCTTTTTTCTGTGCTATTTTTGTATAAATATGTGATTCTTCGAGTTTTTAGTCTATGCCTGAGAAGAGCCCTGAGTAGTCTCGAAGCTTGCAATTTGTTCCATCTTTTCAGTTACCATTAAAAGGTATCAACCATGAGGACTCTCAAGTTAATATTTTTTTATCTACGGCTAACACGGTACGAAGATACACATCTTTCCTATATCAAAAGGAGGATACCCGAATGTACCCCCTTTTTATGGAACTAAAACCCCCCTTTTTGAAGAAACGTGCACAAATGGACAGCGACATTTTTTTCTTTTAAATCCCAAAAGGAAAATTTAATCCCAAAGGACTCTGGATTACAAAACCCAATTCTTCACACCTACAATACCCATTATGCCAAACCCTTTGTCACAGGACTTCTGAAAAGATAAGGAACCATCTTTTGCATGCTGTACAGCAAAAGGGAAATAAAGTCCAAGGACAATTGGAAACTCTGAGGAAAACACTTAAGAAAGCACGAGCAAAAATTACAACAATACTCAAAAAATACGGACCTTTTGATTCAAACAGGAAAAGAAACTCACAGATTGCGCCTCCATTCCGGACTCTTTACAAACAATACAAAACAAAACCAAAACCTGACAACTTGACAACCACTCCATTCCAGACACAAAAGCATCTAACTGTGTCATCAATCTCTCAGATTACAAACCCAGCAAAGTGGAGCTTGCCGTGCTTTCTAGAGGCTCCATTTTGTCCTACTAAGGCCGGTAACCGAACTCTGCGTGATATGGAACATTTTTTCAGGAGACGCGCCAGAGGGAATATCAATGATACAGAAGATTCAGAAAACATCGGATGAAGGAAGAGGGTCCCAATAACCAAGAAGAGGTCAGACTGGAACCTCCACCTGGCGTAACCCCATTTGGATAAATATATAGACTCATTCGACATTTGTAAAATCCACCATCATAGCCACCCAAAAAGAGACAAGCCTCCAACACAGTGCCCAGGAGAGAAAGCCACAGTCCTCTGAAAAACCAACAAAGAAATCTCTTAAACCTGCTGACGGGAGGTGCAATAGTCATGATGAACACATCGACTATATGAAAGGAAGCAAAACAGAAACTTCGGACACCCGCTACTACAGAAAACGGGTCGGACCCTACACAACTATTAAAAAGGAATAAGCAAGTTAGAACTTGTCTGTTTTGACAAATCCATAAGAGCTATAACCTGTACCAAAGTCCAAAAAAACAGGAGCTTTAATGCTTCCCAAATCCACAAAGCCAAAAATCCAGGAGGCCGTTATTTCAGTGTGGCCCCCTTACTGGCAAGTATCTGGATGGGTGAGGGTGTTCTTAAACCCTGGTAAAGGTACACCCGCACATTCAGGACACAACTGCCTCCCGAAAAAATACAGCAATAGGTTCTCTCCAGAGGAACCATCTGGCCCCATGGATGGGAATCTTTGTACTTAATATCCCCACCAGGAGGATTAAATGCCTGCAAAGTCTTCATGGAAACACCGGGAATGATGGATTCTGTGGTGAAACTCCCAAAATTATCCTCCCCCACAATTACTTCGAATTGACAACAAACATCTTCAGGAGACTGGCACAGCTGGGAAGTAAAAGGTCCACAGTATGCAATCTTTTCAGGGCCAAGTTGAAAGCGAATTTTTGTCCTCCCCGCCCCATCGGCCTGGGCCTAAACCGCTACATTGATGACATTTTAATATCGGGACGGAGTCTGAACACCGCTAAAGACGTTTCCATGACAGTTCAATCAAATTTTATCCCACCATCAACTTAACATTAACTACTCCAGCCTGAAATTAACTTTTTAGACACCCCTATTAAGCTAAAAAACAATGAATAGAGACTCCCTGATCAGAAGCCAATCGAGTCCAACTATCTTAAAAGGGCAGTTTCCACCTAAACACTAAAAAACTTATTGCTACACCAAGCCTCGATACAACCTATATTTCCAACCCCATGGATAGAGATGAACCCTTGGTCCCCTCAGAAAGACTTTTTTTGAACCAGGGCTACCACCCAAAACAATTAAAAACCCCAAATTACAAGAGCCCCCGAATATCAAGGAATCACCTGCTACATTCAAAGTAAAGAAGAAAATAACCGGGTGCCCTAGTGGTCCCCTTTCAATCCAAGTCTGGAGAGTAAGGGGAGCTCCGGAAACTACAACCTTTACTCAAAAAATGCCCGATTACAATCCATTTTTTCCAACCCCCCCCACTACTTGTTTTAGGCATCCCCAAATCAAGAAGCATCTTGTCAGAAGCTCCCGGCCTCCCCAACAGCTGCAGGTACCTTTCTTGCAAACAACAAAAGCAAAACCTGGTACATCTATAAGCCCACGGACAGGAAAAGCCCCCCAACTCCCACAGGACTAAAAACTCCAGGTACTTTCAGCTGCTCACATTTTAATGTGGTGTCATAATTTTTATGTACTAATGTCCAACTGGGGGTCTGTATGGGGGAGGGCCGGGCAAAAACTGGAACAAGGAGAATTTCATCGCCACACAATAAGAAAAAAAATGGATTTACCTGGGGCCCAAACATTTTTGTATCCCCGGGTTTCCTGCATGACAGTATGGAATTACTTGTATTAAAATCTAACTTAAAAACTGAAAAGGACGAAAATCTGGGAATATAAACTTATGATGACCTTTGACCTCTTAGTGTGGGTGAATTTTTCCCCAGATTTTATGTCGTTTCTACAACAATTAAGGAATCCCCTCCCTGACCTTTTAGGGTCTCACAAACAATCCAGCCCCATCGGGGTAATAAAACCTTCACTCCTTATCTTGAAACTGTCATATTTAGTTAATCCCTCTGCCATAATGACAGTTCTGCTTCATGTCATTGTCCACCTTTGCATTTTTTCTGTGCTATTTTGTGTTATAAATATGTGATTCTTCGGTTGTTTAGTCTTGCCGTGAAGAGACCTGGTGTCTCGAAGCTTGCAATTTGTTACCATCTTTTCGTTGCCATTAAAAGGTATCAACCACTGAGGACTCTCAAGTTAAATATTTTTGAAAAGGAGGAAAGTTTTATTACCCTCTGATTGGGGTTGGTAATGTTTTGTGATGTTTCCAGGGATTTGGGTAAATTCCTTAATTGATAATGGGCCCCATAAAACCATGTGACAGGTTCTTCCAGCATTAAGAGTGTCAAAGGTCACCATCATTTGTATTCCAAATTCTTCTCTGTCTCTGGATGTGAATCTGTTCTTATACCAGTTTTTCCTATCTCATGCTTGATAGGGGAGCAAAATGTTTTCCACAGGTAGATCCATTTTTTTTTTTCTCTTATTGCGTGGCGATGAGAAATCCTTGTTCTCAGTTTTTGCCCGGTCCCCCCACATACGACCCCAGTTGGACATTTAGTACATATAATTAGGTAACAACATTGATGTGATGCACTGAAAGTACCTGGTATTTGTAGCCTGATGTGAGTTGGGGATCTTTATCTTGTCCGTGGTCTTATTTAAAAGGACGGTTTTTTCATTTCTTCTGATTGCAAGGCCCAAGGTTCCTGCGTGTTGGGAGGACAGGGACTTCTGACATGATGCTTCTTAGTTTGGGGGCTGGTCTAAAACCGTAGTGGGGGGTCTGGGAAAAATGGATTGTAAGGGCCTTTTTTGTAGTAAAGGTTGTAGTTTCGTGAGCTCCCCCTAGCACCTCCAGATTTGGGGTTGTAGGGACCACTAAAGGCACCCGTTATTTTCTTCTTTAGCTTTGTAATGTAGCGGTGATCCCTTATATTCTGGTGGCCCTTGTAATTGGTTTTCAATTGTTCTTTTGGTGGTAGCCCGATTTAAAAAGGTCTTTCTAAGGCGCCAAGGTGTTCATCTCTACCCCCCGGGGTTGGAACAAATACGTTGTATCTGATGGCTTGGCTGTAGACAATAAGTTTTTTAGTGTTTTGGATGGAAACTGCCCATTTAAGGTTTGTTGGACGGTCGATTGGCTTCTGATCGGGATGTCTTATTTCATTGTCCTTCGTTTAAGATGGTGTCCAAAAAGTTAATTTCGTGCTGGAGTAGTTAAGTGTTAAGTTGAGGTGGGAGAAATGATTGAAGTTCGTGGAACGTCTTAGCTGTTGCTCGACTTTCCCTCCGATGATTAAAATGCATCATGTAGCGGTAGTAGGCCCGAGGCCTGGTGGGAATGAGGCAGAAAGTCGCTTTAAAGCTTGGCCATGAAAATTTGCATACTGTGGACCATTTTACTTCCCCGCTGTGCCAGCTCCGTAAATAATCTTGTTGTCAAATTCAAAGTAATTGTGGGTGAGGATGAATTTTGTGAGTTTTTCCCACAGAATCGCATCATTTCTGGTTTTTTCATGAAGTCTTTGCGGCATTAATCCATCCTGGTGGGGATTTAGAGACAAAAGGGTTCCCACCCTGGTGGCCAGGGGTTCTTCTTACCAGAAGAACCCTGGCCTGTTGAAAGGCTTTTCTGTCCTCGTCCCACCGGCCTCGGGCCTACTACCGCTACATTGATGCATTTTAATCTTGGGGGGGTTGAGCAAAGCAAAGACGTTCCCGAACAGTTCAATCAATTTCACCCACCCTAACTTAAACATAACTACCCCAGCACGAAATTAACTTTTTGGACACCATCTTAAAATGAAGGACAATGAAATAGAGACATCCCTTATCAGAAGCCAATCGACCGTCCCAACATACCTTAAAGGGACAGTTTCCTCCAAAACACATAAAAAACTCTATTGTTCGCAAGCCACAGATACAACCGTATATGTTCCAACCCCCGGATAGAGATGAACACCTTGGTCGCCTCGAAAGACCTTTTTAAATCAGGGCACCTCCAAGAACTTGCCAAATTCAAAGCCATCAGAATATCAAGGGTCACCTCTACATTACAAAACTAAAGAAGAAAATAACCGGGTGCCTTTAGTGGTCACCTACAATCCAAATCTGGAGGTGCTAAGGGGACTGCACGGAAACTACAACCTTTACTACAAAAAGATGCCCGGTTACAATCCATATTTCAAGACCCCCCACTACTGTGTTTTTAGACACCCCCAAATCTAAAGGTACTGCCACACTACACAATCCCGCTAGCGATCTCGTTAGCGTCGCATACTAATGAGATCGCTAGCGGGATTTTTCTATATCGCTAGTAGCTACCTAATTTAGCGATATCGTTAAGGACGCTAATCGCGGTTAGCGATCTCCTTAACGACTTTAGGGGTACAAAAGTACCGCTAAATCGCTAAAAAAGGTGCCACACTCCAGCTATTAGATACTTACCAGCGGGACGCCAGCGACGAAAATAGGGTCCGGAACGATGTCAGCGACGAGCGAGATCACAGCAGATCTCAGCAGGGAGCTCGTCGCTGACAGATGCCGCACACAACAACATCGCTAACGGGATCCTAAATAGTGACATTTTTTAGCGATCCCGTTAGCGATGTTGTTTAGTGTGGCATACCCTTAAGAAGCATCATTGTCAGAAGTTCCCTGTCCTCGCCAACAGCTGCAGGAACCTTGCCTTGCAATCAGAAGAAATGCAAAACCTGTCCATTTATAATGACCACGGACAAGATAAAGATCCCCAACTCACATCAGGACTACAAGATACCAGTACTTTCAGCTGCATCACATCTAATGTTGTGTACCTAATTATATGTACTAAATGTCCAACTGGGGTCTGTATGTGGGGGAGACCGGCAAAAACTGAGAACAAGGATGAATTCTCATTGCCACGCAATAAGAGAAAAAAGAATGGATCTACCTGTGGCAAAACATTTTTGCTCCCCTGATCATAGCATGTCAGATATGAAAATACTGGTACTAAGAAGCAGATTCACATCTCAGAGACAGAGAAAAATTTTTGCGAATACAAATTGATGGTGACCTTTGACACTCAATGCTGGAATGAACCTGTCACATGGTTTTATGGCCTATTACATCAATTAAGGAATTTACCTCCAAATACCCTGTGAAAACATCACAAACATTACCAGACCCCAATCAGAGGGTAATAAAACTTTCTCTCCTTATCTATGAACTGTTCCAATATTTATGCTCATACCCTCTGCCATAATGACTATTCTGCTTCACGTCACTTGTCTTACCTATTGCATTTTTCTGTGTTTTTGTGTATAAATATGTGATTCTTCAGATTTTGTATTAGTTCAGCCTGATGAAGAGACCTGAGTAGTCTCGAAAGCTTGCAATTTGTTACCATCTTTTCAGTTAGCCATTAAAAGGTATCAACCACTGAGGACTCTCAACTCTAAATATTTTTCTATCTACTGGCTAACACGGTACAAAGATATACATCTTTAGTGTACTCTGGTTGGAATTCAACTGACACTGGAATGGAATGGCTGTCAGACATGTAGAGAAACTAATTTTTAAAAAACTGTGCAGTGATGTGTTAATTTTTTCCCAGAGCTATATACCACACACAGTATATACTCTAGTATTAGCCGAGATACCTAATTGTACCTCAAAAAACAGGAAAACTTATTGACACAAGTATATGCCGGCGGGGATACAGCAGATACTGGGTCCGCAAGTCTACTCTTTCCCCGTAGGTCCACGAGTCTCCCAAGGGGTGCTTCTCATCCACTTAATCACAGCAGCGCCATCCTGTCATGTATGACGTCCCGGAGGTGTGGGCATGCCGGTAACATATGAAGCAGCAGTAGCAGTCGTGTAGGCAAGCGTTAGCCATCCGGTAAGTGGAGGTTGTTGGGAGGCATGTATTTTCGCTGCACACACTGAAGCGTGCAGCACTGAAAACCCAGTCAACCCGCAACCTCCACCTGACGTACGGCTACTGCTTGCTCCATTTGTCACTGGCACGCAGCTAACTCCGGGACTCAATAGATGCCAGGATTGCACTGCTCTGCCGCTGCTGTGAAGGATGAGGTTAAAAAAAAGAAAAAAAAAAAAACAGGGAAGAGAGACAGATCAGGGGAGGGGGGAAAACAGAATGGTGGGGGTGACTCGAGTCTAAGCTGAGAGGGGCACTTTCATGCAAAAAAAAAATTTGCTGAAAAAGTCAGCTTATACTCCAACATACGTTGTTTTGTTTCAAATAAACAATTAAGAAATTCTAAGTCTAGAAAGCTGGAAGACCCATGAAGATCATAGTACAGACTACCACTGTCCAATGTATGGTAACCTTCTAGTTGTCATAGCTGCAGACCTTTATATGGGGAGATCTGCATAGCAATGGAAAAAAATTCGGCCACTGATGCTTCAGCAGTGAGTGAAGTAGTGCAAGGTTTGAGTGGAATCTCAAAGTGTAGTAATAAAGCGCATGAAAAAGTAATTTTAATGAAATTCAACTAGAAATGGATCTTCCACAGATGTCGTGTAAAAAGCAAAACTGCTGTAAGAAATTCCCAATTTACACATGAAAAAAATACTGTATCTTACAACAATGCTGCAGCTTACAATTTTTGGTATTTTTAAAAATGTACCGTATATACTCATGTATAAGCCGACCCGTGTATAAGCCGACCCCCCTAATTTTGCCACAAAAAACTGGGAAAACTTATTGACTCGCGTATAAGCCTAGAGTGAAAAATGATTATGCCCCATATGCTCCACAGATTATGCCCAATATGCTCCAGATTATGCCCCCATATATTCCACGGATTATGCCCCCGTATGATCCACAGATTATGCCCCAATATGCTCCAGATTATGCCCCCATATGCTCCAGATTATGCCCCATATGCTCTAGATTATGCCCCCATATGCTCCAGATTATGCCCCCATATGCTCCAGATTATGCCCCCATATGCTCCAGATTATGCCCCCATATGCTCCAGATTATGCCCCCATATGCTCCAGATTATGCCCCATATGTTCCAGTTTATGCCCCCATATGCTCCATATTATGCCCCATATGCTTCATATTATGCCCCATATGCTCCATATTATGCCCCCATATGCTCCAGATTATGTCCCATATGTTCCACAGTTTATGCCCCCATATGCTCCAGATTATGCCCCATATGTTCCACAGTTTATGCCCCCATATGCTCCATATTATGCCCCAACATGCTCCAAATAATGCCCCATATGTTCCACAGATTATGCCCCCATATGATCCATATTATGCCCCCATATGCTCCAGATTATGCCCACATATGCTGCACAATTATGCCCATAGTATAGGCCTCATATGCTGCTGCTGCAAAAAAAAAATAATGACATACTCACCTCTCGTCTCTGGGGGCCAGGTGCCGGTGTCCTGAGCAGGCGGTGACATGAGCGCGCTATGGGGGACAGGTGCCGGTGTCACCGCTCGCTCAGGACCCCGGCACCTGAGATATTTACCTGTCCCTCGTCCACCGCAGCGCACTGCTCCCTCGGTCTGACTCCTCTGTGTGTGAATGATCTGGCAGGGGGCAAAGCACGCACTAACGACGTCATCGCACCCTCTGCCTGATCATTCACACACAGAGGAGTCAGACCGAGGGAGCAGTGCGCTGCGGTGGACCGAGGGACATGTAAATATAGCATATACTCACCCCTCCGCCGCGTGTCCCTGCAGCCTCTCCTCTTCTCCCGGCGCTCTCCACAGCGCTTCAGTCCTGCAGCAGTCACGTGCTACCGCTCATTAAAGTCATGAATATGTGCATATTCATGACTTTAATGTGCGGTGCCATGTGACCACTGCAGGAAGGAGCCGGAGATCGTGGGAGAAGCAGGGGGGTTGCAGAGACCGCGCCAGCGGAGGGGTGAGTATGATCCGACACCCCCGCTCCCCCCCGACCCCCGTATATGACCCGCGTATAAGCCGAGAGGGGGACTTTCAGCCCTAAAAAATGGGCTGAAAATCTCGGCTTATACATGGGTATATACGGTATCTATTAAATTCTGAATTGGTACCACACCTCTACCCACATCTGACAAACAAGTTTACAGACATCGAATGTATGGGTGAAGTTTAGGGGTACCAAAAAAGCAGTTATCAGCATTAAACCCCCCACCCAAATCAAAAGTCCACCATCATTCAACATGCCCACCACACAAGTGCTCCTTGGGAAGGTATTAACCCCTCATAACCCACCAGAGGTCCCCAACATCCAGTACAAGGTCACCCTCCCCAAAATCCACCCGCATAGGGTACCCTCACAGCCAGCACAGGGTTCACCCCCCAAACCACACCAAGCAGGGTGCTCCATACGCAGTCAACACAAGGTCGAACCCCCAACCCCACAGCGGTTCCCCTTAGCTAGCACCATGTCACCCCCCAAAATCCTAAAAACAATGTGATGCCCCTGCAGCCAACACCAGTCCCCCTGAAATCCCACCACAGTGGTCCAATAGCCAGCAGAAGGTTGCCACACACTAAAAGGGGTCAACGCCATGAGCAGCAGTTCACCCCAAAACCCACAAGCAGGTCACCCTCAAATCACACCACAGGGGTCACCACAATAACCAGCAGCAGGTTGCCCCCTACTAAAAAGGGTCCCCTCAATAGCCAGCAGCAGGTGGCCCACCCAAATCCCACCACAAGCAGATCACCTCCCAAACCCCACCACAGGGTTCCCCCCACCCCGAATAGCCAGCAGCAGGTCATCCACCACAAACCCCACAAGCCGGTTGCCCTCAAATCCTACCACAGGGGTCCCCCCAATAACCAGCAGCAGGTCACCCTTCCAAACACCACAAGCAGGTCGCCCCCCACAAAAAAGGGTCCCAACTGAGCAGATCACCAAAAAACCCCACCACAGGGTT
The DNA here is from genome assembly GCA_033576555.1 of Oophaga sylvatica. Taxonomy (NCBI): domain Eukaryota; kingdom Metazoa; phylum Chordata; class Amphibia; order Anura; family Dendrobatidae; genus Oophaga; species Oophaga sylvatica. Next base: position 13,680 of record JARQOD010000601.1, read on the forward strand.
ACCCAACCTCCCACCCTCCCAAAAGCCTGCAGCAGGTCACCCTCAAACCCAAGCAGGTTGCCCTCAAATCCTACCAGAGTGGTCCCCCCCATTAACCAGCAGCAGGTGTCCCCCAGAAACCAAAAGCAGGTCACCCACCATTAAAAGGGGTCCCCACCCATAAGCAGAAGGCGACGATCAAACCCTACCACATGAGTCCCCACAATAGCCAGCAGAAGGTGCCCCCCCATTAAAAGGGGTCCCAACCCATAAGCAGCAGGTCACTCAAACCCTACCACAGGGGTACCCCAAATAGCCAGCAGCAGGTCACCCCTCCAAACCCCACAAGCAGGTCACCCCCCACTAAAAGGGGTCCAACCTGAGCAGGTCACCAAAACACCCCACCACAGGGTTCCCCAACCTCCCCCCCTCCCAAAAGCCAGCAGCAGATCACCCTCACACTCCACAAGCAGGTCGCCCTCAAATCCTACCACAGGGGTCCCCCCAATAGCCAGCAGCAGGTTGCGCCCCAAAACCAACCACAAGCAGGTCACCCACCACTAAAAGGGGTCCCACCTGAGCAGTTCACCCACAAATCACACCACAGGGGTCCCCCCAATAGCCATTAAAAGGGGTACCCACCCACACACAACAGGTCACCCTCAAATCCTACAACAGGGTTCCCCCCAATAGCCAGCAGCAGGTTGCGCCCCAAAAACCCACCACAAGCAGGTCACCCACCACTAAAAGGGGTCCCACCTGAGCAGGTCACCCACAAATCACACCACAGGGGTCCCCCCAATAACCAGCAGCAGGTCGCCCACCACTAAAAGGGTCCCACCTGAGCAGGTCACCCACAAATCCCACCACATGGGTCCCTTAATAGCCAGATCGCCCCACAAACCCCACCACAAGCAGTCGCCCCCCACTAAAAAAAGGTCCCCCTGAGCAGGTCACACAAATCACACCACAGAGATCCTACCAATAGCCAACAGCAGGTGGCCTCCCAAAACCCCACCACAAGCAGGTCACCCCCACACTAAAAGGGGTCCACACCGTAAGAAGGTCACCCACTAATCCCACAACAGGGGTCGCTTAATACCCAGTCGCTCATAACCAGCAGCAGGTCACCCACCACTAAAAGGGGTCCCACCTGAGCAGGTCACCCACAAATCCCACCACAGGGGTCCCTTAATACCCAGATCGCCCCCAAACCCCACTACAAGCATGTCGCCCCCACTAAAAAAGGTCCCCCGTGAGCAGGTCACACACAAATCACACACAGAGGTTCTACCAATATCCAAAGCAGGTGGCCCCCCCAAACCCCACCACAAGCAGGTCACCCACAATTCCCATCACAGGTGTCCCCCAATAACCAGCAGCAGGTCACCACACACTAAAAGGGGTCCACACCATAAACAGGTCACCCCCAAATCCCACAAGCAGGTCACCCACAAATCACACCACAGGGGTCCCACCAATAACCAGCAGCAGGTCGCCCACCACTAAAAGGGGTCCCACCTGAGCAGGTCACCCACAAATCCCACCACAGGGGTCCCTTAATAGCCAGATCGCCCCCCAAACCCCACCACAAGCATGTCACCCCCCACTAAAAAAGGTCCCCCGTGAGCAGGTCACAAATCACACCACGGAGGTCCTACCAATAGTCAACAGCAGGTGGCCCCCCCAAAACCCCACCACAAGCAGGTCACCCACCACTAAAGGGGTCCCACCTGAGCAGGTCACCCACAAATCCCACCACAGGGGTCCCTTAATACCCAGCTCGCCCTTCAAACCCCACCACAAGCATGTCGCCCCCCCACTAAAAAAGGTCCCCGTGAGCAGGTCACACACAAATCACACCACAGAGGTCCTACCAATAGCCAACAGCAGGTGGCCCCCCCCAAACCCCACCACAGCAAGTCACCTCCCAAAACCCACCACAGGAGTCCCCCAAATAGTCTGATGCAGGTTGCACCCCCCATAAACACCACAAGCAGGTCACCTCCCATTAAAGGGGTCCGCACCCATAAGCAGCATGTCACCCTCAAATACTACCACAGGGGTCCCCCCCCCCAATAACCAGCACAGGTCAACCACCCACTAAAACGGGTCCCACCTGAGCAGGTCACCCACAAATCCCACCACAGGGGTCGCTAATACCCAGATCGCCCAACCAGTAGCAGGTCGCCCCCACTACAAGGGTCCCCACCTGAGCAGGTCACCCACAAACCCCACCACAGGGGTCCCTTAATAGCCAGATCGCCCCCCAAACCCCACCACAAGCATGTCACCCCACACTAAAAAAAGGTCCCCGTGAGCAGGTCACAAATCACACCACAGAGGTCCTACCAATAGCCAACAGCAGGTGGCCCCCCCAAACCCCACCACAGGTGTCCCCCAATAACCAGCAGCAGGTCGCCACACACTAAAAGGGGTCCACCCATAAGCAGGTCACCCCCAAATCACACCACAGGGGTCCCTTTATGCCAGAACGCCCCCCAAACCCCACCACAAGCATGTCGCCCCCCACAAATCACACCACAGAGGTCCTACCAATAGCTAACAGCAGGTGGCCCCCCAAACTCCACCACAAGCAGGTCACCACAACTCCCACCACAGGTGTCCCCCAATAACCAGCAGCAGGTCACCACACACTAAAAGGCATCCCCCGTGAGCAGGTCACCCCCAAATCCCACAAGCAGGTCACCCACAAATCGCACCACAGGGGTCCCCCAATAACCAGCAGCAGGTGGCCCCCAAACCCCACCACAAGCAGGTCACCCACAACTCCCCACAGGTGTCCCCCAATAACCAGCAGCGGTCGCCACACACTAAAGGCATCCCCGTGAGCAGGTCACCCCTAAATCCCATAAGCAGGTCACCCACAAATCACACCACAGGGGTCCCGCCAATAACCAGCAGCAGGTCGCCCACTACTAAAAGGGGTCCCACCTGAGCAGGTCACCCCCAAATCCCACAAGCAGGTCACCCACAAATCCCACCACAGGGGTCCCCCAATAACCAGCACCATATGGCCCCCCCAAACCCCACCACAAGCAGGTCACCCACAACTCCCACCACAGGTGTCCCCCAATAACCAGCAGCAGGTCACCCACCACTAAAAGGCGTCCCCCATAAGCAGATCACACCACAGAGGTTACACCAATAGTCAGCAGCAGGTGGCCCACCAAAATCCCACCCCAAAACCCACCACAGGACTCCCACAGATAGCCTAATGCAGGTCGCACCCCCAAATCCCACCACAAGTAGGTCACCCCCCATTAAAAGGGGTCCACACCCATAGCAGCAGATCACCCTCAAATCCTACCAGAGTCAGCAGCAGGTTACCCCCCACTCAGGTCACCCACCTGAGGGGTCCCCCCAGCAGCAGGTTCCCAACCACATGCAAGTCACCCCCAAGTCCCACCACCGAGGTCCCCCCAAAGCCCTCTGGTACTGGCGTACTACTCATCACCACAGGATAGCACCTACTAACCTCTATGAGCCACAGCGTGTAATGGCGTCCTGGCGTGCTGCTTCGTGCCTTGCTAAACTAGAACACGCTTCCTCAGTACACGCCCACAACACGTGACCGAAATGACGTCACACCGGGCAGGAGCCCATACAGTCTAGCATTTACCTTAAACACTGGTCTCTGCAGTCTGATCCCGGCGTCTGTAGCTGCAGGAGGGAGGTCAGAGGTCAGAGTCCTCAGTGACACCGAGGAGGATTTATTCATTAACGGGTTGATGTCTCCTTAGATTTTTGGTTCAGTGGGCCTGATACTTGGGGCTGTATAGTGGAGTTTTAGGGGGTTAATGCACGGTTGTGTGGTCTGTGTGTGCTCCTAGGGGGTTTAATGCACGGCTGTGGGGTCTGTGTGTGCTCCTAGGGGGTTGTGCACGGTTGTGGGGTCTGTGTGTGCTCATAGGGATTTAATGTACGCTAGTGGGGTCTGGGTGTGTTCCTAGGGGTTAATGCACACTTTTGGGGTCTGTGTGTGCTTCTATGGGTTATGCACGCTTGTGGGGTCTGGGCGTGCTCCTAGGGGGTTGTGCACGGTTGTGGGGTCTGTGTGTGCTCATAGGGATTTAATGCACGCTTGTGGGCTCTGTGTGTTCCTAGGGGGTTAATGCACACTTTTGGGGTCTGTGTGTGCTTCTATGGGGTTATGCACGCTTGTGGGGTCTGGGTGTGCTCCTGGGGGGTTTAATGCATGGTTGTGGGGTCTGGGTGTGCTCCTAGGGGGTTAATGCATGGTTGTGGGGTCTGGGTGTGCTCCTAGGGGGTTAATGCATGGTTGTGGGGTCTGGGTGTGCTCCTAGGGGGTTAATGCATGGTTGTGGGGTCTGGGTGTGCTCCTAGGGGGTTAATGCATGGTTGTGGGGTCTGGTTGTGCTCCTAGGGGTTAATGCATGGTTGTGGGGTCTGGTTGTGCTCCTAGGGGGTTAATGCATGGTTGTGGGGTCTGGTTGTGCTCCTAGGGCGTTAATGCACGCTTGTGGGTCTGGGTGTGCTCCTGGGGGTTTAATGCACAGTTGTGGGGTTTGGTTGTGCCCTGAGGGATTTAATGCACGGTTGTGGGGTCTGGTTGTGCTCCTAGGGGGTTAATGCACCGTTGTGGGGTCTGGTTGTGCTCCTAGGGGGTTAATGCACCGTTGTGGGGTCTGGTTGTGCCCTGGGGGTTAATGCACAGTTGAGGGGTCTTGTTGGGCCCTGGGAGGATTAATGTATGCTTGTGGGGTCTGGTTGTGCCCCGGTGGGGTTAATGCACGCTTGTGGGGTCTGGTTGGGTTCCCGTGAGGTTGATGCATGCTTGTGGGGTGTTGTTGGAACCCGGGGGGTGAATGCACAGTTGTGGGGTGTAGCTGAGCTCCTGGGGGGGTTCTGATTGTGCTCCTAGTGGAGTTAATGCATGGTTGTGGGGTCTGATTGTGCCCGGGGGGGGGTTAATGCACGGTTGTGAGGTCTGAGCTTTGATGGACATTAACCACTTCAGCACTGAGGCTTTTTATAAGAATCATCACGTGTCTGTGGTGTTTCCTGTAATAGATACATAGGACCCCACTATGGAGACAGGCAGTGAGGAGGCGGAGTGTTCTCATAGTACAGGGCCCCTTTCTTGGCCCCACACAGTGTAATGCCCCATTATGCCCTGTAAGCAGGTTCTCCCCACAACCAGCTGCCTCGGGCTCTTTACCAGGAGCTGCTGCCTCAGATTCTTCTCATAGTACAGGGCCCCTTTCTTGGCCCCACACAGTGTAAGGCCCCATTATGCCCTGTAAGCAGGTTCTCCTCACAACCAGCTGCCTCGGGCTCTTTACCAGGAGCTGCTGCCTCAGATTCTTCTCATAGTACAGGGCCCCTTTCTTGGCCCCACACAGTGTAATGCCCCATTATGCCCTGTAAGCAGCTTCTCCCCACAACCAGCTGCCTCGGGCTCTTTACCAGGAGCTGCTGCCTCAGATTGTTCTCATAGTACAGGGCCCCTTTCTTGGCCCCACACAGTGTAATGCCCCATTATGCCCTGTAAGCAGGTTCTCCCCACAACCAGCTGCCTCGGGCTCTTTACCAGGAGCTGCTGCCTCAGATTGTTCTCATAGTACAGGGCCCCTTTCTTGGCCCCACACAGTGTAATGCCCCATTATGCCCTATAAGCAGCTTCTCCCCACAACCAGCTGCCTCGGGCTCTTTACCACGAGCTGCTGCCTCAGATTCTTCTCATAGTACAGGGCCCCTTTCTTGGCCCCACACAGTGTAATGCCCCATTATGCCCTGTAAGCAGCTTCTCCCCACAACCAGCTGCCTCGGGCTCTTTACCAGGAGCTGCTGCCTCAGATTGTTCTCATAGTACAGGGCCCCTTTCTTGGCCCCACACAGTGTAATGCCCCATTATGCCCTGTAAGTGTGTCGACCCGCCACCACAATTGTGGGTTACCAGGGCAATGGGGTACTCAGAGCCGAGCCCATGGAAGTCTATGGGGTTTGTCACAGGTAGCTGTGGCTCGGTCTGTGGCCCTGGCGGTCTGGCGTATGTTGGGGATATATTTACAGGGGATTGATGTATGTACAGTTCGTGACGCCACCTGTAGTATTCTGGTAATTTGTACCAGCGCTGCTATCGATCTCTGAGGGGATGGTGATGCAGCTAGATGTCGGGTCCCCTACAGGTGGGACTCTTCCCTCAGGTCGGTAGTTAGGTGAGGATTGTGCAGGCATGCAATAATAACTCAGTCTCACACAGTCAACGTCTTTCCATACCTTTACTTGCAGGATGATAAGGCAGGTCCCAGGGAGGCTGATGGGGTTGATGGAGGATGAGCTTTGAGGCAACAGATAAGCAAGTTAGGGGCCTCCTTTACTTTCCAATGAAGCTGAGTACGACCAGCCTGAAGCGTAATCCTCTCAAATCTCCAGCTAATCTTTAGCTGTACCTGCCCAGTCAGATTTGTATTAGAAGCCTTCCTGCGAGGGAGCTGAATCCTTTTCTTGTCGTGCACAACTCAAAGTCTTCACACCCCCTGACTCCAGCTACGTTCTGACTATAAAGGGGCTTGTCTGCCGCGACCTAGGGTCCGGTAGATTCCTGGTTTTCTCTTCACTATGCTGTACAATAGTGATCCTTCGGTCCCCAGTAACCGGTTGCAACGTGCAGGACTTTTCCAAGTCAAAAGCACTTTTCCAATTACCTTCCTTCCACTTTGCCCTTCGCCTTGCTTGTCTCTTAATAGATAGTTCAGTCTTTCTTCCAGTGGGGCACAGCTCTGACTAGACTAAGGTGTATACAGACACCTACACCAGACTCCACTTTCTGAACTGATGATAGACTTAAACTGGACACGTCTACTCTGTCCAAGGACAGGAAACTGACTTCTCACTCTGAAGTCCGGACACTGACTGACTAAATCACTCCCTTCCACACCCCTGCTGGGTGTGTCAGAAGTGTACATGATGTCATGAAGAGACCTTAACTGTTACCTCTCCACTCATCCTCCTGGTATTGTGTACCAGGGCTACACATTCCCCCATGGTAAACGACAGCACTCCCGGGCTGTAAAATACAAAAGACATTTTGTTTATGCAATAAACATTGAAACAATAACATCTTCCCATCCGGGAGGTGAGAACACCTTGAACGTTACGAACAATAACATTTTACATATAGAAATACAAAAGTATCAAGTAGCATTTAATAAATATATATACAAGATACTTGTGAAGGACCCGCACCAAACCTTCAACGTGGGTCCTGGGTGGGCTGCAGGACATCCAAATGCAGACCTCACTCAGTGCCACACCACACGGGTTTTTGGTTCAGAGGTGAGTCAAGGGTTCATGTGAAACCATTAAGAAGGCACTTTAGTGCAACTATGTACAGGATACAGTTTTTGGGCTGGCTCAGTCCTCAGCCTCTGAGTCCATTGTTAAACGAAGACATAATAGGGAAAAACACATATATATATATAGACTTTTCACAATATATTCACATAAATTCGTTATAATCACTGCTGATATCTAATGGGTAATTTCCCTTTTGTGATTCTCTCTGATCTACGTGGTGTAGTTTCAGGTATATCAAGTTGCGATCTGTCTGCACTGCGTAACGGCAAACTATAGAACTGCCTTAACCTTTCTATGGATCTGGCAAGCGTACTGATGGCTGGGCGGTGTGAGTCAGCTTCACCAGGGGATCCCATAGTATGAGGCGCTGCTTCAGATGATCCATCTTGAGGTTCCACAGGTTGAGGTGTTGCTGGGATGGGTAACTCCTGAGCGGGCTCAACTGGCACCACAGGCACAACTGGAGGTAGAACTTCCTCTTGTGGCTGATAAAACTGCAACACTGGAATTATCACAGCATCTCCCAGTCGGGGCCAATCCGCAGGAAAATATCTCCCAGATCGGTGTGTATGACCTCTTCCTTTCTTTCTCTTTGATTGAAGACAGGGTTCTTTTCACAACTCTTTAAGTGTTCTGGACACAACTTCAAATGATCTCTGGACACAGTGGTCGTTGTTCTTCCTCCGTCTTTACTGACGACACAAACTTTTCTGTTGTCGTATTTAGAATCTTGTATGACGTAGGGTTCTTGCTCCCACTGATTATCCAGTTTATGCATCTTTCTTTTTCTTTTAATACTACCTCTCCAGGCATCAGAGGCTTGGCAGGAGCATTTCGGTTGTAAACATCTTCCTGTTTCTCCCGTGCCTTATTAAGACTTTCCTCCACACAGATTTGTACTCTTCTGTATTGCTCTTGCCGATTGACGTCCCAGTTCTCAACAGCGTCGTCTGCCTCCGGTTCTACCACTCCAAGTTCTAGATCCATTGGTAGTTTTCCGGGCCTTGCTCTCATAAGATAGGCTGGAGTGCAGTTAGTTGAGCTTACAGGTATATGGTTGTACAAATCAACCAAATCAGGTAGTAAATCCGGCCATCGATTCCTGTCTTCCAACGGTATGGATCTCAACAAGTCAAGGACAATATGGTTCATCTTTTCACAAAGACCGTTGGTTTGAGGGTGATATGGTGTTGTTCTTATTTTCTTGCACCCGTACATATGACAGAATTCCTTGAATAAATCAGCTTCGAAAGCAGGTCCCTGATCGGTTAAGACTTGCTCGGGATACCCATGCGGTCTGCAGAAGCTTGCTTGAAAGGTCTTCGCGGCCGTCACTGCGGTCTGGTCTTTCACTGGAACGACTACCAGAAATCTGGAGTAATGGTCCACCATGGTCAAGGCGTATGAGTATCCAGATCTACTCGGCGACAGTTTGACGTGGTCCAGGGCCACAATCTCCAGGGGACGAGTCGTCCGGATAGGTTGCAGGGGGGCCTTTTGACTACCGTAGTCCTTTCTTCTGAGACCACAGGGTCCACAGTTCCGACACCACCTCTCGACAGAGCTGCGCATCCCTACCCAGTAGAACCGGCATCTCAACAGGGTCTCCAGCTTCCTCCAGCCAAAGTGTCCTGCTTGATCGTGGTACGCTTCCAACACCATTGGGACGTCTGCCTTGGGGACCACGATTTGCCAGACCATTTCATGGGTTCTGGGGTTGACGTATCTTCTGCACAACTTCTCACGGTATAGGAACAACCTGCTTTTCTCGTTCCACAGGAGCTTGGCTGACATAGGTGCATCCTTTTCCAGAGAGGAGCCTTCCTGACTTAACAACTCCTTGATGCGGCTGACCACTGGATCACTGTCCTGAGTCTCTTTCCAGCTGTGATGGGGTAAAGGATTTAATGTTGCACCATACTGCTTTCTGTGAACTCGATGCTCATGGACTACCCCATTTCGATGGAACGCGGGTAGCTCAATTTCTTCCAGGTCGTCCGATTCTTCTTCTGTATCAGAGTCATGCGGCATTCGGGACAACGCATCAGCATTAGCATTCTTTCGACCTGCCCGGTACTTGATAGTAAACTGGTAATTGGACAACCGAGCCATCCATCGCTGCTCCATGGCACCCAGCTTGGCGGTTTCCAGGTGCGTTAACGGGTTGTTGTCTGTGTACGCCGTGAACTTATTGGAGGCCAGATAGTGCTTAAATCTTTCAGTAATGGCCCAGACCAGCGCCAGAAACTCTAGCTTGAAGCTGCTATAATTTTCCGGATTCCTTTCAGTTGGCCTGAGTTTTCTGCTAGCATATGCGATGACTTTTTCTTGTCCATTCTGCTTCTGACTGAGAACGGCTCCCAACCCTTCATTACTGGCGTCGGTGTACAACAGGAACGGTTGGCTGTAATCAGGATAGGTTAAGATCTCATCACCTGTCAGGATCTCTTTCATCTTTTGGAATGCTTCAGCCTGTTCTTTACCCCAATTAAAGGGAGGGTTTCTGCTCTTTAAGGATTGTCCTACCAGGAGGTCCTGTAAAGGAGCTGCCTTCTTCGTGTAATCTTTCACGAATCTCCTGTAGTAACCCGTTAGTCCCAGGAACTGTCGCACTTCCTTAAGGTTTTTCGGCTCCGGCCACTTCTGGATGGCAGTGACTTTCTCTGGGTCCGGCGCTACTCCTTCCGAACTGACGATGTGCCCCAAGTATTGTACCTTCTGCTTGAGTAGATGGCATTTTGAGGGTTTTAATTTCATCCCGTACCTGGACAGGGACTCAAACACTTCTGCCAGGTGCTTCAGATGGTCCTCATAAGTCTTGGAATACACGATGACGTCGTCTAGGTATAGCAGCACGGTTTCAAAATTGAGATGTCCCAGACAGTTTTCCATCACTCTCTGAAATGTTCCTGGGGCACTACTGAGCCCAAACGGCATTCTGTCGAACTCACAGAGCCCCATTGGGGTGGTGAAAGCCGTTTTCTCACGATCCTCCTCAGCCACAGCCACTTGCCAGTAACCACTAGTCAGATCAAGGGTAGAAAAGTAGTTAGCCGTTTTCAGAGCAGCTAATGATTCCTCTATGCGTGGTAGCGGGTATGCATCCTTGTGTGTTATGCGGTTCACCTGCCTGTAATCCACACACATTCTCATACTACCATCTTTCTTTTTGACCAGAACTAGAGGGGCTGCCCAGGGACTACAACTATCCCTTATCACCCCAGCTTTCTTCATATCATTCAACATTTCTTTAGCCTTCTGATAATGAGCTGGAGGTATGGGCCTATACCGCTCTTTGATGGGAGGATGACTGCCTGTAGGGATATGATGTTGTACTCCCTTAATTGTCCCAAAATCAAGTGGATTTTTGCTAAACACTTGGGCATACTCTTGCACCACCCGTAATACCCCTTGCTTCTGGTGAGCGGGAGTGGTGTCCGTCCCAACATGGAGTTGCTGACACCATTCCGCCACCTGGGTTGCTGGGTCATTGTCCTCCTCTATTTGACAGGAGTCTAAGGACTCAGCCGGGAGAATAGAATTATTATCAACAGCATGAAGTTTAGCAATGGTTGCATAACGGGGTAAATTTACCTCATCATCTCCCAATTGAGAAGCCGTACCGGTACTCTTCCATTCACCACCTCTACTACTCCTCTAGCAGTCATAAGTGTAGGTCTATGTTCTGAATGGTGGGGTTCTACTACAGCTTGGTAATTCTGTCCTCTCAGACCTATGGCTGCCCTGCACCAAATGATCATTTCACTCATTGGGGGTATCACAATAGGATCTGAGTCAGTGACCCGTACATTACCAATTTCGCCGTCGGTAAGCTTCGCTTGCTGCTGACACACCAGGGCCCGGATCTCTCTTTGGATTCTCCTCTCTGCCTTGGTCGGGCAATCTCAGCGAGCTGTTGGAGCAAGAACACAACTTCTCCCAAACAATTACCGATAATGTTAGTACCCAAAATGATATTTAAACCGTTCTCCTCATTTACAGTCTTTACTACCAGAAGCCCTTGGTCTTTCAACTCCTCTCTGCCCACCTTTACATCTACACATTTTGTTCCGAGTACTTCTACAGGAAGACCATTCGAAGCATACACAGTAAAATCAAGGCTCGGAGGTTTAAGACTGTCCATTGACCAGTACTTGGTATATAGAGCATCAGGTATGAGGGTCACCTGGGACCCAGTGTCTAACAATGCTGGAACAGCAATACCATCTAGAATAATAGACAGGTAGGGTCGCCCGCCCACATACCTGCGGTTCCAGTCTAGGGGGCCTGACGGGTATTCTCCTGGGTGTTGGCCCTTGGACCCAGGTTCTGCCCGTTTAAAGGACACTGTGTAGACAGATGACCTTTCCGGTTGCAGCGATAACAGATGATCTCTCGACGAGAAGGGTGTTGATCAGAGGTTGCTCCTGGGGGTGGCGTTGTCCTCCTCCGGGGGGCGACGTCTTCTTTCTTCTCCGGTGCATCCACGGAACGTCCTCTGGGCAGTCAGCTAACAAGATCTTCCCTTCCTCCTCTTTCCGCAGCTGCAGGGCACTCATTACAGCAGCCAGATTTTTAGTCAGCTGGCGCACCTCTGAGCGCAGACAGTCCAATTCACTAGGAGGTGTCACCTGCGCTTTGGCTTCAGCCACTAGCGGGAAAAGGGGTTTACTGCCGGTTCCAGAGTGACTTCACCCTGATGATGTTGGGTGGCCACCTCAGGTTTGCCCAGGGGCCGCAGCCCTTTTATTGCCATGTCCTTTAGGGCATCAAAGGTAGCATCCGGATGATCTAAGGACCACCAATTTACAGTTCTGCGTTCCTCTGGGGATCTCAATCCCTGTATAAATTGTTCTTTCAGCATTCTATTCTCGTCGATAGCATTTAAATTGTTAATTTGCTTGAGGGCTCTCAGGGCTCCCTGTAGTCGGCAAGCATAGTCCCGGATGCTGTCACCTGGCTGTTGTGAACAGTGATAGAAGGCCATCCGGAGATCCGTTTCTGTGCGGTCTTCAAATATGGCATGAAGCTTCAGGAAGATCGCAGGCACCGACTCCTGATCAACGGTATCCCAAGTCTCCACTTCCCTCTCAGCAGCGCCAGTTAGCTGCCCTATTAGCACAGCAGCTTTTTGTCTCTCAGGCATGGAGTACATTTCTAGGATGCTGCATAACTTCCGCTTGAAGCCTGCTAATGTGCCTGGCTCACCGCTGTATTGGGGAAGCCATTTCGCCCCAGGCATATATGGGAGCGTTAGTGGCATGATCGGGACTACCGGACTGGGTGCAGGGCCTGCGTCCCCATCTGGCGCTACAATACCAGACGGTGCGGGATTGGGGACTCCGGCCGGGGCCGCACTGTCAGCCGGTTGTTGTGACATCTTAGCGCCCCCTTGGTTAAACGGAGCCTACCGGTTTCAGATGCTGCTACTTCACAGGCACCGCAGTGAGAACAGGACCTTCGTCGCAGGCGCTCTGATGTCAGAGCGTTCACTTCCTGTTGCAGGACCTGCCGATGAGTCAGAGCCGGGGGCGTGTCCCAGACTTTGCGCGCTCTTTCAGGTACGCCCACCTTCTTCTCCAGCGCCTGAGGGCGCGAATATGGCGACAAAAATGGCGATTTTGGCGCCAAAAGTGCAAACGATCCTTTTTCACACAAAACACTCCACAGGCACACAGGGCTCGCAATGCTGCAAGTTTCGTATCCTGTTCGTGACGCCAAGTTTTTGTGTCGACCCGCCACCACAATTGTGGGTTACCAGGGCAATGGGGTACTCAGAGCCGAGCCCATGGAAGTCTATGGGGTTTGTCACAGGTAGCTGTGGCTCGGTCTGTGGCCCTGGCGGTCTGGCGTATGTTGGGGATATATTTACAGGGGATTGATGTATGTACAGTTCGTGACGCCACCTGTAGTATTCTGGTAATTTGTACCAGCGCTGCTATCGATCTCTGAGGGGATGGTGATGCAGCTAGATGTCGGGTCCCCTACAGGTGGGACTCTTCCCTCAGGTCGGTAGTTAGGTGAGGATTGTGCAGGCATGCAATAATAACTCAGTCTCACACAGTCAACGTCTTTCCATACCTTTACTTGCAGGATGATAAGGCAGGTCCCAGGGAGGCTGATGGGGTTGATGGAGGATGAGCTTTGAGGCAACAGATAAGCAAGTTAGGGGCCTCCTTTACTTTCCAATGAAGCTGAGTACGACCAGCCTGAAGCGTAATCCTCTCAAATCTCCAGCTAATCTTTAGCTGTACCTGCCCAGTCAGATTTGTATTAGAAGCCTTCCTGCGAGGGAGCTGAATCCTTTTCTTGTCGTGCACAACTCAAAGTCTTCACACCCCCTGACTCCAGCTACGTTCTGACTATAAAGGGGCTTGTCTGCCGCGACCTAGGGTCCGGTAGATTCCTGGTTTTCTCTTCACTATGCTGTACAATAGTGATCCTTCGGTCCCCAGTAACCGGTTGCAACGTGCAGGACTTTTCCAAGTCAAAAGCACTTTTCCAATTACCTTCCTTCCACTTTGCCCTTCGCCTTGCTTGTCTCTTAATAGATAGTTCAGTCTTTCTTCCAGTGGGGCACAGCTCTGACTAGACTAAGGTGTATACAGACACCTACACCAGACTCCACTTTCTGAACTGATGATAGACTTAAACTGGACACGTCTACTCTGTCCAAGGACAGGAAACTGACTTCTCACTCTGAAGTCCGGACACTGACTGACTAAATCACTCCCTTCCACACCCCTACTGGGTGTGTCAGAAGTGTACATGATGTCATGAAGAGACCTTAACTGTTACCTCTCCACTCATCCTCCTGGTATTGTGTACCAGGGCTACACATAAGCAGCTTCTCCCCACAACCAGCTGCCTCGGGCTCTTTACCACGAGCTGCTGCCTCAGATTCTTCTCATAGTACAGGGCCCCTTTCTTGGCCCCACACAGTGTAATGCCCCATTATGCCCTGTAAGCAGGTTCTCCCCACAACCAGCTGCCTCGGGCTCTTTACCACGAGCTGCTGCCTCAGATTCTTCTCATAGTACAGGGCCCCTTTCTTGGCCCCACACAGTGTAATGCCCCATTATGCCCTGTAAGCAGCTTCTCCCCACAACCAGCTGCCTCGGGCTCTTTACCAGGAGCTGCTGCCTCAGATTCTTCTCATAGTACAGGGCCCCTTTCTTGGCTCCACACAGTGTAAGGCCCCATTATGCCCTGTAAGCAGCTTCTCCCCACAACCAGCTGCCTCGGGCTCTTTACCAGGAGCTGCTGCCTCAGATTGTTCTCATAGTACAGGGCCCCTTTCTTGGCCCCACACAGTGTAATGCCCCATTATTCCCTGTAAGCAGGTTCTCCCCACAACCAGCTGCCTCGGGCTCTTTACCAGGAGCTGCTGCCTCAGATTCTTCTCATAGTACAGGGCCCCTTTCTTGGCCCCACACAGTGTAATGCCCCATTATGCCCTATAAGCAGGTTCTCCCCACAACCAGCTGCCTCGGGCTCTTTACCAGGAGCTGCTGCCTCAGATTCTTCCTCTTTCCTTTCTTGGCGCCAAATCTGTTCTGCCTTTATAATCTCAAGAAACGGCGTCATCAAGGTCACCTGACCAGGTGCACCATCTAGACTCTTCCCTCCTGAAACTCTCCCTCTTCCCATTGATTCTACATGGTCCCGTCTGGACGGCAGATGGCAGTCTATTCCTACAGATGCAGCACAGCCCTGAGAAGTCTTTTATGATGCTCCTATTTACACCCCTTATGCAGTATATATGATGCCGCTCACACAGTATAATGTTCGTACAGTACCGCCATACCCCCCACACAGTATAATGTTCTCATAGTACCGCCGTACCCCCACACACAGTATAATGTATCCACAGTACCACCATACCCCCACACACAGTATAATGTTCTCATAGTACCGCCATACCCCCACACACAGTATAATGTTCTCATAGTACCGCCATACCCCCACACACAGTATAATGTTCTCATAGTACCGCCATACCCCCACACACAGTATAATGTTCCTACAGTACCGCCATATCCCCACACACAGTATAATGTTCTCATAGTACTGCCATCCCCCCACACACAGTATAATGTTCTCATAGTACCGCCATACCCCCACACACAGTATAATGTTCTCATAGTACCGCCATACCCCCACACACAGTATAATGTTCCTACAGTACCGCCATATCCCACACACAGTATAATGTTCTCATAGTACTGCCATACCCCCATAAACAGTATAATGTTCCTACAGTACCGCCATACCCCCACACACAGTATAATGTTCTCATAGTACCGCTATACCCCACACACAGTATAATGTTCTCATAGTACCGCCATCCCACCACACACAGTATAATGTTCTCATAGTACCGCCATACCCCCACACACAGTATAATGTTCTCATAGTACCGCCATACCCCCACACAAAGTATAATGTTCTCATAGTACCGCCATACCCCCACACACAGTATAATGTTCTCATAGTACCACCATCCCCCACACACAGTATAATGTTCTCATAGTACCACCATCCCCCACACACAGTATAATGTTCTCATAGTACCGCCATACCCCACACACAGTATAATGTTCTCATAGTACCGCCATACCCCCACACAAAGTATAATGTTCTCATAGTACCGCCATACCCCCACACACAGTATAATGTTCCTACAGTACCGCCATATCCCCACACACAGTATAATGTTCTCATAGTACCGCCATACCCCCATACACAGTATAATGTTCCTACAGTACCGCCATAGCCCCACACACAGTATAATCTTCTCATAGTACCGCCATACCCCCATACACAGTATAATGTTCCTACAGTTCCGCCATACCCCCACACACAGTATAATGTTCTCATAGTACCGCCATACCCCCACACACAGTATAATGTTCTCATAGTACCGCCATACCCCCACACACAGTATAATGTTCTCATAGTACCGCCATACCCCCACACACAGTATAAGGTTCTCATAGTACCGCCATACCCTCACACACAGTATAGTGTTCTCACAGTACCGCCATACCCCCACACACAGTATAATGTGCCTACAGTACCGCCATACCCCCACACACAGTATAATGTTCCTATAGTACCGCCATACCCCCACACACAGTATAATGTTCTCACAGTACCGCCATACCCCCACACACAGTATAATGTTCGTACAGTACCGCCATACCCCCACACAGTATAATGTTCTCATAGTACCGCCGTACCCCCATACACAGTATAATGTTCTCATAGTACCGCCATACCCCCACACACAGTATAATGTTCTCATAGTACCACCATACCCCCACACACAGTATAATGTATCCACAGTACCACCATACCCCCACACACAGTATAATGTTCTCATAGTACCGCCATACCCCCACACACAGTATAATGTTCTCATAGTACCGCCATCCCACCACACACAGTATAATGTTCTCATAGTACCGCCATACCCCCAACACAGTATAATGTTCTCATAGTACCGCCATGCCCCCACACAAAGTATAATGTTCTCATAGTACCGCCATACCCCCACACACAGTATAATGTTCTCATAGTACCACCATCCCCCACACACAGTATAATGTTCTCATAGTACCACCATCCCCCACACACAGTATAATGTTCTCATAGTACCGCCATACCCCCACACACAGTATAATGTTCTCATAGTACCGCCATACCCCCACACAAAGTATAATGTTCTCATATTACCGCCATACCCCACACACAGTATAATGTTCCTACAGTACCGCCATATCCCCACACACAGTATAATGTTCTCATAGTACCGCCATACCCCCATACACAGTATAATGTTCCTACAGTACCGCCATAGCCCCACACACAGTATAATGTTCTCATAGTACCGCCATACCCCCACACACAGTATAAGGTTCTCATAGTACCGCCATACCCACACACACAGTATAGTGTTCTCACAGTACCGCCATACCCCCACACACAGTATAATGTGCCTACAGTACCGCCATACCCCCACACACAGTATAATGTTCCTATAGTACCGCCATACCCCCACACACAGTATAATGTTCTCACAGTACCGCCATACCCCCACACACAGTATAATGTTCGTACAGTACCGCCATACCCCCACACAGTATAATGTTCTCATAGTACCGCCGTACCCCCATACACAGTATAATGTTCTCATAGTACCGCCATACCCCCACACACAGTATAATGTTCTCATAGTACCACCATACCCCCACACACAGTATAATGTATCCACAGTACCACCATACCCCCACACACAGTATAATGTTCTCATAGTACCGCCATACCCCCACACACAGTATAATGTTCTCATAGTACCGCCATCCCACCACACACAGTATAATGTTCTCATAGTACCGCCATACCCCCACACACAGTATAATGTTCTCATAGTACCGCCATACCCCCACACAAAGTATAATGTTCTCATAGTACCGCCATACCCCCACACACAGTATAATGTTCTCATAGTACCACCATCCCCCACACACAGTATAATGTTCTCATAGTACCACCATCCCCCACACACAGTATAATGTTCTCATAGTACCGCCATACCCCCACACACAGTATAATGTTCTCATAGTACCGCCATACCCCCACACAAAGTATAATGTTCTCATATTACCGCCATACCCCCACACACAGTATAATGTTCCTACAGTACCGCCATATCCCCACACACAGTATAAGATTCTCATAGTACCGCCATACCCCCATACACAGTATAATGTTCCTACAGTACCGCCATAGCCCCACACACAGTATAATCTTCTCATAGTACCGCCATACCCCCACACACAGTATAATGTGCCTACAGTACCGCCATACCCCCACACACAGTATAATGTTCCTATAGTACCGCCATACCCCCACACACAGTATAATGTTCTCACAGTACCGCCATACCCCCACACACAGTATAATGTTCGTACAGTACCGCCATACCCCCCACACAGTATAATGTTCTCATAGTACCGCCGTACCCCCATACACAGTATAATGTTCTCATAGTACCGCCATACCCCCACACACAGTATAATGTTCTCATAGTACCACCATACCCCCACACACAGTATAATGTATCCACAGTACCACCATACCCCCACACACAGTATAATGTTCTCATAGTACCGCCATACCCCCACACACAGTATAATGTTCTCATAGTACCGCCATACCCCCACACACAGTATAATGTTCTCATAGTACCGCCATACCCCCACACACAGTATAATGTTCCTACAGTACCGCCATATCCCACACACAGTATAATGTTCTCATAGTACTGCCATACCCCCATAAACAGTATAATGTTCCTACAGTACCGCCATACCCCCACACACAGTATAATGTTCTCATAGTACCGCTATACCCCACACACAGTATAATGTTCTCATAGTACCGCCATCCCACCACACACAGTATAATGTTCTCATAGTACCGCCATACCCCCACACACAGTATAATGTTCTCATAGTACCGCCATACCCCCACACAAAGTATAATGTTCTCATAGTACCGCCATACCCCCACACACAGTATAATGTTCTCATAGTACCACCATCCCCCACACACAGTATAATGTTCTCATAGTACCACCATCCCCCACACACAGTATAATGTTCTCATAGTACCGCCATACCCCCACACACAGTATAATGTTCTCATAGTACCGCCATACCCCCACACAAAGTATAATGTTCTCATAGTACCGCCATACCCCCACACACAGTATAATGTTCCTACAGTACCGCCATATCCCCACACACAGTATAATGTTCTCATAGTACCGCCATACCCCCATACACAGTATAATGTTCCTACAGTACCGCCATAGCCCCACACACAGTATAATCTTCTCATAGTACCGCCATACCCCCATACACAGTATAATGTTCCTACAGTTCCGCCATACCCCCACACACAGTATAATGTTCTCATAGTACCGCCATACCCCCACACACAGTATAATGTTCTCATAGTACCGCCATACCCCCACACACAGTATAATGTTCTCATAGTACCGCCATACCCCCACACACAGTATAAGTGTCTCATAGTACCGCCATACCCTCACACACAGTATAGTGTTCTCACAGTACCGCCATACCCCCACACACAGTATAATGTGCCTACAGTACCGCCATACCCCCACACACAGTATAATGTTCCTATAGTACCGCCATACCCCCACACACAGTATAATGTTCTCACAGTACCGCCATACCCCCACACACAGTATAATGTTCCTACAGTACCGCCATACCCCCACACACAGTATAATGTTTCCACAGTACAGCCATACCCGACGCACAGTATAATGTTCCTATAGTACCACCATACCTCCACACGCAGTATAATGTTCCTATAGTACCGCTATACCCCCACACACAGTATAATGTTCCCACAGTCCCGCCATACCCCCACACACAGTATAATGTTCTCATAGTACCGCCATACCCCCACACACAGTATAATGTTTCCACAGTCCCGCCATACCCCCACACACAGTATAATGTTCTCATAGTACCGCCATACCCCCACACAGTATAATGTTCCTACAGTACCGCCATACCCCCACACACAGTATAATGTTCTCATAGTACTGCCATTCCCCCACACACCGTACAATGTTCCTACAGTACCGCTATACTCCCACACACAGTATAATGTTCCTAGAGTACCGCCATCCCACCACACACAGTATATTTGCTGCAGAAAATTCAAGGACAGCCAGATGTGACCTCACTCTCGGCTCTGCTACCTCTAGATGGCAGGCTGCATGATGCGTCCATACAGCCTGTCATTGAGCTGAGTGGACCCGTACCCCATTCACTTGCCCCACAATACAGTGTTTAACATATGCATTACAGCGCTGCAAACCACTTCTGAACGGCAGTGAAACCATCCCCGCCTGTCAGAGAGCCGCAGTTCCCTCACTGTCAAAAAGACATCGGGAGCGCTCAGCTGTGATCAGAGGTATACAGGTTACCTCTGGTCACTGGTGTCAGCTGATGGGACAACTGCTCCCATCATCCGACACCTGCTGCTGCTAATAAAAGTGAGAGCCGGAGCGGATGATGGGAGTATTCATCAACTGCTTCTGTGCGGTAAATAGTTAAAATATAAACCTGCGTAGGTTCCCCCTTATTTTTGATAACAAGCCAGGCAAAACTCACAGCTGGGGGCTGCAACCCTCATCTGTCAGTTTCAGCAAGGCAGGTTATCAATAATAATAATAAGGGACCGACTCTGGACAAATATGTCTCTAGAGCCGCAGTAGAAGATGAAGATGTCGTCCTCATCATGAAGTAGTTATTCCTCATGTCACGTGTAATGAATATCTCCTGCAGTATTACTAATGCCGATTCCAGGGTCGGTAATGAGAGGAGAATTAGCGTTATGGAAGATGAGTCTATGAGGAACGTATTCAGCTGCCAACTCCGAGGAAGAAACTGCTTGTTGTCTGTGGCCTAAATATATAGGTTTTATTAGTAGATGTAAAGAAGAAAACTAAATCCTGTAAATAATAAATCTCATATGTTTCCCTTATTATCTCCAGTAATTGTATTATTACAGGATTCTTATGATGTTACATCGCCTCATCTTCTCATTCAGGTCTCTACAATATCGGATCCTCTCAGTGAAGATCTTCTATAGAAGAGAATTTTCCTTATTTACCCATCAAAGATGGATATGGACAGAGACAAGATGGTGGAGAGGATGTTACACCTCACCCTAGAGATCCTCTTCCGTCTCACTGGAGAGGTGAGAGATTCTGATGACGTCACATTACATCATTCTTATCTATGGGAATAACGGACAGAACTGGAGAGGTGAGGACTCTGGAAATGTCTGTAGTGAGATTTATTAATGTGTCTCTCCATTACCAGGATTACACAGTGGTGAAGAAGACCTCTAGTGATCGCTGTCAGGACCCTGTTGTCATGTGTGCATCGCCACGAAGATCGTCGCGGTTGCACATTCTGACTTCTCACAGCTGAGTTGCTGTTTCTTTGTGTTTGGCAGTTAGGGAGTTAATTCTGTCTGTGCTCAGTTCTGGGACTGGGTGCAGTTTCTTCCGGCTGCAATTAATTATTTGTTGATTGGTTTCCTTTAAATCTCTGGTTGTCTGTGTTGGGAGTTGCCAGTGAAATTCTTCATGCAGACCACAGATAGGATTGTATCTGTATAGACTTAAGTTAAAGAGCTCCTTAGTTGTTTTAAGCTCACCTTGCTTAGAGTTTAATATCCCAGATCATTTATGTTCCTTCTGTGTTTGAGTGTGTATGCAAGTCTGTGTTTTCTCCAGTCTGTCTTATATGTCTAATCTGTGTATTTAGCAGAGATCAGCCCATATCCCTTTGGTGGTAATCAGAATCCTTCTTAGGACTGATTACAGGGTTCAGGGACTGATAGGAGACAGGGTTAGGCTGGAGACTTGGACCTCTGAACCATTATCAGTACCTCCAAGGTGAGGGATTAGTTAGGACCCCAGTTTAGGGTTAGGTTAGACCCCCGGTCCTCCTCTTTCCTGTGACAGTGTATCAAGTCCTCAAGATTAACCCTGAGTTCAACGGATATCGTGTCAGGTAAATCTATTCTATATTTACATGCTGATGTTGCTAATCTATATGTTGTATAGAGTGTTGTTCTTTTAAGAATAGTTTACTGACATCGTACACATATCATAAGACCGCGTGACATTTTCACTGGACATAAAATTATTCCCAGTTGCCATGGATCCAGTAGCCCAGCTGGCTCTGCAGTTGCAGGGATTATCCATGGAGCTGACGGACATTAAGTCCAAAGTTTTGTCTCCCTCGGAGCAAACCAGATTTGAACCTAAAGTAGCTCTCCCGGACAGGTTCACTGGTGGGCGAGACAAATTTTTTACCTTCAGGGAAGCATGTAAATTGTATTTTCGGCTTCGGCCTCGATCATCAGGGAGTGAAGAGCAGAGAGTGGGAATTGTTATCTCGCTCCTACAAGGGGACCCTCAATCCTGGGCCTTCTCCCTTCCTCCGGGATCCCCGGCTCTACAGTCAGTAGATCGATTTTTTACTGCCCTGGGTTTGGTATATGATGACCCAGATCGGGTCTCTTGCTGAGACAAAATTACGTAAGATACAGCAGGGAGATCGTCCGGCGGAGGAATTTGCTTCTGAGTTCCGTAGATGGGCCACAGATACTCAGTGGAATGACCCAGCTCTTAGGAGCCAGTTTTGTCATGGGCTTTCTGACAAATTAAAGGATGTTTTGGCTCAGTATGATTCTCCTCCATCACTGGAGGCTGCTATGGCCCTAGCTATCCGTACTGATAGACGGCTGCTGGAGAGGTGCGAGGTAACTCCGCCCCCTGTTGTTACTCCACCTACTACTAAAGTCCCTTATGTTGAGGTTCCCCTTGTCTGTCCGGAGGAGCCTATGCAGTTGGGAGGGACATCATTTCGTAGGAGGGGATTGGCGGTACGCCGCAGGACTAGAAGGTGTTTCTTCTGCGGGAAAGAGGGACATTTTGTTGGGGGATGTCCATCCCGTGCCTTGTTGAGCAAAAAGTCGCCGGAAAACTGTTAATCCCAGGTTGTGTGGTGGACGACAACCTGGGAGTATGTATTTCGTCCGCTAGTTCTTCTCAGTTCCTTGTACCAGTGGAGGTGGTGGTTGGTACGAGAGTGGAGAGATTTTCTGTTCTTCTTGATAGTGGGTCCGGGGCTAATCTGGTTGACGCTCAGTTTGCTCAGGCTCAAGGTATGCATCTGAGTGTATTGGTCAAACCGATCCCTATATTCTCCATTGACGCCAGGCCTCTCGGCCAAGGTAGTTTTGTTCATGAGGTTCATAACATTGACCTTCGGGTAGGGGCAATACATAGGGAACTATTATCTTGTTATGTGTTGGAGGGTCTACCTACTCCTATTGTGTTGGGACTTCCTTGGTTGGTTAAACATAACCCTGTGATTAATTGGCAGTCCAGAGATATAAGCCAATGGGGGGAGTTTTGCAAAAGTAACTGCATGAACACAGTCATCAGTGCGGTCGTGCCTAGTACTTTGCCTCCTTTTTTGGAGGACTTTGGGGATGTGTTCTCTGAGGAGGGGTGTCAGGAGTTGCCTCCTCATCGCGTGTATGACTGCTCTATTAATTTACTTCCTGATGCTAAGTTACCTAAAGCTAGGTTATATAACCTTTCTGGTCCTGAGAGGCAGGCTATGAAAGATTATATTTCGGAAAGTCTGGCCAAAGGGCATATTAGACCTTCATCTTCCCCAGTGGCCGCGGGGTTCTTCTTTGTGAAGAAAAAAGATGGAGGCCTACGCCCTTGCTTGGATTTCCGCGAACTTAATCGGATTACTGTTCGAGATCCGTATCCACTCCCTCTGATTCCTGATCTCTTCAATCAAATTGTTGGCGCCAAATGGTTCTCTAAATTGGATCTCAGGGGGGCGTATAATCTGATTAGGATAAAAGAGGGGGATGAGTGGAAAACGGCGTTTAACACGCCGGAGGGACATTATGAGAACCTTGTCATGCCTTTTGGTCTGACTACTGCACCAGCAGTATTCCAACATTTTGTTAATGACATTTTTCGTCATCTGGTGGGGCTGTTTGTGGTCGTATATTTGGATGACATTTTAATTTACTCACCAGATCTTGTGTCTCACCAGGAGCATGTGAGACAGGTGTTGCAGATCTTGCGAGACAATAAACTATACGCCAAACTGGAAAAGTGTGTATTCGCCGTACAGGAACTTCAGTTTTTGGGTTTCTTGGTGTCAGCCTCCGGTTTCCGTATGGACCCTGAAAAGGTGAGAGCAGTGCTTGAATGGGATCAGCCAGAGGATCTTAAGGCTCTGCAGCGTTTTCTGGGGTTTGCTAACTACTACCGGAAATTTATTTGTAATTTCTCATCTGTTGTCAAACCTCTCACTGACATGACAAGAAAAGGGACGGATTTTTCTAAATGGTCGGACAAAGCTTGCCAAGCTTTTTCCTCTTTGAAAAAATGTTTTGCTTCGGCACCCGTTCTCATCCAACCAGATGCATCACAGCCGTTCGTTGTGGAGGTGGACGCGTCTGACGTAGGGGTGGGTGCAATATTGTCCCAGGGTCCGTCCCCTGGTAAATGGCATCCGTGCGCTTTCTTTTCTAAAAAATTGTCGTCCGCCGAAAGGAATTATGATATCGGCAATAGGGAACTTTTGGCCATTAAGTTGGCTTTTGAAGAATGGCGTCACTTTTTGGAGGGGGCAGTCCACCCGGTCACCGTCATTACTGATCACAAGAACCTGCTGTATTTGGAATCTGCTAAGCGTCTGAATTCCAGACAAGCTCGATGGTCGTTGTTTTTTACCAGGTTTAATTTTGTTGTCACTTATCTCCCTGGATCTAAGAATGTTAAGGCGGATGCCTTGTCTCGCAGTTTCCCAGGGGCCGGGAAAATGGATGACCCGATTCCTATCCTTCAGGAGGGGGTGGTAGTGTCGGCTGTATGTTCTGAGCTTGAGGAGGAGGTGTTAGAGGCTCAGGGGGACGCCCCTGCAGGACCTCCAGGGAGACTGTTTGTCCCAAATCAGTTGAGACAAAAGGTTATTGAGGCACATCATAATTCTGCTTTAGCAGGACATCCAGGGAGTAAGGCTACTTTAGATCTCCTTTCTCGCCGGTTTTGGTGGCCTAACGTTAATAAAGATGTTTTAACTTTTGTCGCGTCCTGTGGGGTTTGTGCTCGCTCTAAGACCCCTCATACCCGTCCGTCTGGGACCCTCTTACCCTTGAAACTTCCGGACGTCCATGGACTCATTTGTCTATGGACTTCATCACGGACCTTCCTCAGTCGTCAGGGAAGACTGTCATACTGGTGGTTGTTGACAGGTTCAGTAAGATGGCACATTTCATTGCTCTTCCTGCCCTCCCTAATGCTAAAACTCTGGCGCAGGTGTTCATTGGGGAGATTGTGAGACTTCATGGGTTGCCTTCTGATGTGGTGTCAGATAGGGGGTCTCAGTTTGTGTCCAAGTTTTGGAGGGCATTTTGTTTACGTCGGGGGATGCAATTGTCATTTTCCTCGGCTTTTCATCCGCAGACCAATGGTCAGACAGAGCGTCTGAATCAAAGCCTAGAGACTTATCTTCGGTGTTTTGTCTCAGAGAACCAGGAGGACTGGTCTTCTTTCTTGCCTCTGGCAGAGTTCGCTCTTAACAACAGGCGGAGCGAGTCCACTGGTAAGTCCCCGTTTTTTGGGGCATATGGTTTTCATCCCCAGTTTTGTACATTCAATGGGGGGGGCCCTTCTGGGGTTCCTGAGGAGGAGCGTTTCTCGTCGTCACTTGCTTCAGTGTGGAGAGGTGTATTGAATAATCTGAGTGCTATGGGGAACCGTTATAAACGTATGGCTGATAGGAGGAGAGTTTCTGGTCCAGATCTTAATGTGAACGATCTGGTATGGTTGTCTACCAGGAATATAAAACTTAAAGTTCCCTCCTGGAAGCTGGGCCCCAGATTCATCGGGCCGTACAGGATCAGTTCCATAATTAATCCTGTGGCATTTCGTCTGGACCTCCCTCCTACGTTTAAAATTCATAATGTGTTCCACAAGTCATTACTTAAGAGGTACGTGGCACCAGTCATACCATCACCTCTACCTCCTCCTCCGTGGTGGTCAATGGTAACTTGGAGTTTCAAGTGTCAAAGATCATTGACTCACGTCTGAATCGCCGGTCCCTTCAGTACTTGGTGCATTGGAAGGGGTATGGTCCAGAGGAGAGGACGTGGGTTCCTGCGTCTGACATTAACGCAGATCGTTTGGTGCGGACCTTCCACAGAACTCACCCGGGCAAACCTGGCCCTGAGGGTCCGGAGGCCCCTCGTAGAAGGGGGGTACTGTCATGTGTGCATCGCCACGAAGATCGTCGCGGTTGCACATTCTGACTTCTCACAGCTGAGTTGCTGTTTCTTTGTGTTTGGCAGTTAGGGAGTTAATTCTGTCTGTGCTCAGTTCTGGGACTGGGTGCAGTTTCTTCCGGCTGCAATTAATTATTTGTTGATTGGTTTCCTTTAAATCTCTGGTTGTCTGTGTTGGGAGTTGCCAGTGAAATTCTTCATGCAGACCACAGATAGGATTGTATCTGTATAGACTTAAGTTAAAGAGCTCCTTAGTTGTTTTAAGCTCACCTTGCTTAGAGTTTAATATCCCAGATCATTTATGTTCCTTCTGTGTTTGAGTGTGTATGCAAGTCTGTGTTTTCTCCAGTCTGTCTTATATGTCTAATCTGTGTATTTAGCAGAGATCAGCCCATATCCCTTTGGTGGTAATCAGAATCCTTCTTAGGACTGATTACAGGGTTCAGGGACTGATAGGAGACAGGGTTAGGCTGGAGACTTGGACCTCTGAACCATTATCAGTACCTCCAAGGTGAGGGATTAGTTAGGACCCCAGTTTAGGGTCAGGTTAGACCCCCGGTCCTCCTCTTTCCTGTGACAGTGTATCAAGTCCTCAAGATTAACCCTGAGTTCAACGGATATCGTGTCAGGTAAATCTATTCTATATTTACATGCTGATGTTGCTAATCTATATGTTGTATAGAGTGTTGTTCTTTTAAGAATAGTTTACTGACATCGTACACATATCATAAGACCGCGTGACACCTGTGTCTGAGGGATGGGGAAGACACCTGAGCCCAATCACGAGGCCTCCACCTCACCCCCTGATCCATGAGGACATCAATGACCAGAAGATCCTAGAACTCACCTACAAGATGATTGAGCTGCTGACTGGAGAGGTGACACTGCTGGGAATGCAGGGACATTATACAGTAACACTATGAAGGGATCGGGGGATGACGGTATCATTGTATGTGTCAGGTTCCTATAAGGTGTCAGGATGTCGCTGTCTATTTCTCCATGGAGGAGTGGGAGTATTTAGAAGGACACAGAGATCTGTACAAGAACGTCATAATGGAGGTTCCCCAGCCCCTCACATCTCCAGGTAATAGACAGGACTAAATACACACGGCCTATAATTATCTGTATGTAAAGAATGAATTCACTCCCTGTATGTGTTTCCTCCAGATCTATCCAGTAAGAGGACAACACCAGAGAGATGTCCCCGTCCTCTTCTTCCACAGGACTGTAACCAAGAAGATCCCAATGCTCCTCAGGATCATCAGGTAGATGAGAGAAGGTGTCAGGAGATCTCCCCTATGATGTGTAGACGGCTGTGAAGGTCTTGTGCTCAGTCTTGTTTTATCCCCAGTATTATATGTTTTATACTTGTGTAATGAGAACGGTGGAGATGGCAGGATTAGAGCTGATCATTGATGGGACTTCTCCATCTGTCGGTGACTTTTATAATATTTGTTTCAGGGTGAAGATCTGACCCATATTAATACTACAGAGACATATGTGAGGGGTGATGAGTGGTGTAAAGAGGAGATTCCCACATATGACTACCCAGGTGAGTAGTAACCACTAAATGCAGAGAAGTCACAGATTCTTCTCAGTCACCGGCTGTGGCTGCTTTATCGGTGGTGTAGTCCGGCCGTATTACCATGATCACCATTTTACCTCTAGACCACAACATTCTCCTCCTCCCAAAACTGTTCAAATAACTTTGGGCATTGAAAGCCCTTTTCTATAGAACTTACACCCTGGAGGATCCACCTACCCCCTGGGATTAGGAGATGCTGACCGTTACCTGCCCAGATCTGTGAACTACAAAGCCAAATGACAGCGCACGTAGAATGTGCTGACAAGATAGAAAATCACTTGAAGGAAATATTATGATGGGCCTGTAAGAGAAAGCGGAGGGTGATGATGCTGTTGGCTTCCTAGACCCCTGAGATCTTATCGGATGGATCTTCTCTCCCTTCTGTGCTGCTGAATGTCTCATATGGTTCCTACAAGACCAGGTCCAGTCTTTCTGACCAAACTTCCCTTTTATGATCGAGAACATTAAATGTGCAGTGAGGCCAAGTGTGAATTTCTGTACAATAACAGCGGAGTTTCCCTTTATCCGGACTTTTCAATTTGTATTAAAACCGACTAACTTCAAGGAGGATTGTGATAATCTACATAAAACACATCACACCTGTGCCATGATACATCTCTGAGCTGTGCGTGGCTGATGGCTGTAATATACATTTATTAACGCCTGCAGGAGATGTGTTGGCATGGCTCCAGCCCTGGTTTCATGGATTCACTCCACCTCATAAATTACATTGTTTTTGATGAAATTCAGATTACTGCACAATCTCTCCTGAAATGGGGAGCAATATTATTTTCTCTAATCTCCTGTTCAGGATTCATAGTAGCTCCATAAATGACTGCAACTCTGGTTTACTGTTGTTTATTCTGTATTTGTAGTTTTCAGTTAATGAGATTCTCGTGCTCTGGGGCGGGTGGCTGTGGGTGGGGCTTTATGTGGTGCTCTGATTACATATTCATCTGTATTGGCTTATGACCGGTCACTGACCCCTCACTGACCTGCCCCCCATTTTTACATAATGCATATAATAGCATTGATATTATTGCTGATAATACCTATAATATTGTGGCTATTGTGAGGCTTAGAAATAAATTACATCCAGCAAAATGTCACTGGTGATGTCGGCGCCTGCGCAGTAGCATCTATAAGTAAGAGATAGATGATACTGGACAGGCGCCGCTGGTGACATTTTGCTGGATGTAATTTTTTTCTAAGCCTCACAATAGCCACAATATTATAGTTATTATCAACAATAATATCAATGCTATTATATGCATTATGTAAAAATGGGGGGCAGGTCCGTGAGGGGTCAGTGACCGGTCATAAGCCAATACAGATGAATAGGTAATCAGAGCACCACATAAAGTCCCTCCCACAGCCCCGCCCCAGAGCACGAGAATCTCATTAACTGAAAACTCTTTCTCTTTCTCTCTCTCTCTCCTCCAGAGCAGAGGGAGAAAATTGACCACATTAACAAATCCGCACACCAATAACGCATTACAATCCGCAAGGAATCCGTATCAAATCCTCAAGAGTTTTGCCCTGCATTTTCAGCCAAGAGATGCGGATTCTCTGCAGAAAATTCTTCAAGCTAATCTGCAACGTGTGCACATACCCTAAACCAGAGTTACATTCATTTATGGTGGACCATTGGAGCTACTATGAGTCCTGACCAGGAGATTAGAGAAAGTATTAGTGCTGACAGGTTCCCTTTAAATTTAGATCTTAGGCATTTGGAAGAGGCAATGAAGAGCTTTTTTTCAAGACTATCAGGGATTTACAGACTCAGATTAGTCAGGAAGGCCGATCCCACCACTATGAGTCCTGACCAGGAGATTAGAGAAAATAATATTGCTCCCCATTTCAGGAGAGATTGTGCAGTAATGTGAATTTCTTAGGATTGAAAACAATGTAATTTATGAGGTGGAGTGAATCCATGAAACCAGGGCTGGAGCCAACACATCTCCTGCAGGCGTGAATAAATGTATATTACAGCCATCAGCCACGCACAGCTCAGAGATATATCACGGCCATGTGCTTTGAGCTTAGTAGGGTGTGGTACTTTCCAATTGGCTGAAGTAGGGAGCAGATTACTCCAGCTGGACAGTAGGAACAGATCCTAGATGAGATTGGACACATCATATGCAGAAGCCCTAATATGACTAAATGACAGAAAACCAGAATAGTCGAAATCCTCATAAAGTGATTCCATTTAATAAATTAATTTACTGAACGTTATAATCTATACACACGTGGTCAAAATTGTTGGTACCCCTCGTTTTAATGACAGAAAAACCCACAATGGTCACAGAAATAACTTGAATCTGACAAAAGTAATAATAAATAAAAAAAAATCTATGAAAATGAACAAATGAAAGTCAGACATTGCTTTTCAGCCATGCCTCCACAGAATTTAAAAAAAATGAAACTTATGAAATAGGCCTGGACAGAAATGATGGCACCCCTGAAAATAATGTGACAATAGGGACATGTTAAATCATGGTGTGACCACTAATTAGCATCACAGGTGTCTACAATCTTGGAATCAGTGAGTGGCCTGTATAGAGGGCTACAGATACTCACTGTGCTGTTTGGTGACTTGGTGTGTTTCACACTCAACATGGACCAGAGGAAGCGAAGGAAAGAGTTGTCTCAGGAGATTAGAAAGAAAATTATAGATAAACATGTTAAAGGTAAAAGTTATTAGACCATCTCCAAGCAGCTTGATGTTCCTGTGACTGTAGGTGCACATGTTATTCAGAAATTTAAGCTCCATGGGACTGTAGCCAACCTCCCTGTACGTGGCCGCAGGAGGAAAATTGATGACAAATCAAAGAGACGGATAATACGAATGGTAACAAAAGAGCCAGAAAAACTTCTAAACAGATTAAAGGTGAACTTCAAGCTCAAGGAACATTAGTGTCAGATCGCACCATCCGTCGTTGTGTGAGCCAAAGTGGACTTCATGGGAGACGACCAAGGAGGACACCATTGTTGAAAAAAAATCATAAAAAAGCCAGACTGGAATTTGCCAATCTACATGTTGACCATCCACAAAGTTTCTGGGAGAATGTCCTATGGACAATGGAGACAAAAATGGATCTTTTTGGCAAGGCACATCAGCTCTATGTTCACAGACAGAAAAATGAAGTATATCAAGAAAAGAACACTGTCTAGAATCTGCAGGGTACAGTGAAATCTCAAGACTATCAAGAGATTCTAGAGAAAAATGTGCTGCCCAGTGTCAGAAAGTTTGGTCTCAGTCGCAGGTCACGGGTCTTGCAACAGGATAATGACCCAAGACACACAGCTAAAACACCCAAGAATGGCTAAGAGTAGAACATTGGACTATTATGAAGTGGCCTTCTATGATCCCTGACCTAAATCCTATTGAGCATCTTTGGAAAGAGCTGAAACATGTCATCTGGAAAAGGCAACCATCAAACATGAGACAACTGGAGCAGTTTACTCTTGAGTAGTGGCCAAAATACCGGTCGAGAGGTGCAGAAGTCCCATTGATAGTTACAAGAGTCGTTTGATTACAGTGATTGCCTCAAAAGGTTGTGCAACAAAATATTAACCCTTTAGTGCCAGAGCCTCTTTTTGGCTTCGTGACCTGGCCAATTTTTTCAATTCTGACCAGTGTCACTTTATGAGGTCATAACTCTAAAATGCTTAAAGGAATCCTGGTGATTCTGAGATTTTTTTCTTGTGACATATTGGTAAAAATTCTTTGATATGACTTGTTTATTTGTTAGAAAATGGAGATTTTGTAAAAATTTTGAAAATTTATATTGCACAAAATAGTTAAAAAATAACATTTCCCACATGTCTACTTTACATCAGCACAATTTTGGAAACATATTTTTTTTCGTCAGGAAGTTATAAGGGTTAAAATTTGACCAGTGATTTCTCATTTTTACAACAACATTTACAAAACCATTTTTTTAGGGACCACCTCACATTTGAAGTGAGTTTGTGGGTCAATATAACAGAAAATACCCAAAAGTGACACCATTCTAAAAACTGCACCCCTCAAGGTGCTCAAAACCACATTCAAGCAGTTTATTAACCCTTCAGGTGCTTCACAGGAATGAATGGAATGTGGAAGGAAAAAATATACATTTACTTTTCTTTCACAAAAATTTTCCTTTAGACCTATTTTTTTTTTACTTTCTCAAGGGTAACAGGAGAAATTGCTGCATACAATTTGTTGTGCAATTTCTCCTGAGCACGCCGATGCCCCATATGTGGGAGAATACTACTGTTTGGGTGCATGGCAGAGCTTGGAAGGGAAGGAGCGCCATATTGGAGAGCAGATTTTGCTGGATTTGTTTGTGGGTGACATGACACATTGTCAGAGCCCATGAGGTGCCAGAAAAGCATAAGCCCCCAAAAGTGACTTCATTTTACAAAATACTTCCCTGAATGAATTCTTCTAGTGGTGCAGTGAGCATCCTGACCCCACAGCTGTTCCATAGAAAATTATACCATTGGGCAGTGAAGAAAAAATCATTACATTTTTACCACTAAAATGTTGTTTTAACCCCAGGTTTTACATTGGAAAATAGGTAGATAGGTAAATGTTCACTACACCCATAGATGAATTCACAGAGCGGTGTCATTTCCAATCCCCAGAGGGTGTCATTTCCAAAATGGGGTCACTTCAGGGGGGATTCTGCTGTTATGGCTCTTTGGAGAGCCACCAAGTGCAGAACAGAATCCCCCCTGAAGTGACCCCATTTTGGAAATGACACCCCTCTGGGAATTCAACTATGGATTTAGCGACCATTTTCACTACATGGATGATTTCCAGAAACACGCAGTGGAAGTTTTAGAGCAAAAATTGCAAAAAATGTCATTGTAGTGCCCAATATATTGTGCCCAGCTTGTGTCTCTGGAGACAGCCCCGGCAATGATAGCATTGTGGGTAATAATAGCGGGTATCATGCCTCATTCCTCTCTTGGAACATACACGCCGTCTTCTCTGGGGATCTTTCTTGTTTCAGTTACTGGGATGAGTGCAATAAAATGTCGCTCAGTGAGTCTTCTGACATCTTCAGATTCTAAAGGATTGGCTGGGACAAAATTTTCAAAAAAAAACATTTTCAATTACCTTTTCCTGATAATCAAGGAAAGTATCTGCATTTCCGGCTTTTTTGTATAACACAGAAGAATTATATGTGGCCACCTGAAACAAATAAATGACTAACTTCTTCTACCATATATATGATTTTCTTGATACCTAGTATGGCTGTAGAACCTTATCTGCAGGGTCCACACCACCCATATATTTGTTGTACTCAATGACAGACACAGGTTTTGGAGTAGTGGATCCCTGTTGGTCTGCAGTGGCGCTTGTGGCATCTGTGTTATGTTAGGTAGCTGAGGAGAAATAGCAAAAACAGTAATACACCAGAGAGGCTGGAACCTATTGGATTGCAGTAACCTGAACTAACCACACAACTAGAGGTAGCCGTGGAGCGTTCCTACGTTGATCATAGACGCCTTGTCACAGCCTGAGAGATAACTACACCTAAAGGCAGAAAGATGAAAGCTATCTGCCCCGGAGCAGATCCCCAAAGAAAATAGGAAGCCCCCAAACATGTAATGGCGGTTAGACAAGAAGAAAGCACGGACACAGACAGAAAATAGAATGAGCAAACACTGGGGCCCAATCTGTCTAGACAGAAAAGTACAGGAAAGAATTCTGACTGCAATCCAAAAAAACCCTAAAAAATACCAACACTTCTGATTGCCAAAAAACCTGAGATCACACGATCTCAACCACCTAAATCAGATCTCTGGTGTAACAAAACCAAGCCTGTTGTGAATGTGCTAGAAATGAATTCTGAGCAGAAGCTCCCTCTGGTGGTTACAAACAGTACTGAACTATTCAATGAAGATTGTGAAGATTGGCGATCAGGTGTTACTGACTGGTCTTATATAAGGGAGGTTCCCTCCCATCAGGGTTGCCGGTGATCAATTGTTCTGGTCTCAACTTTTGTTCCTGGTTCACATTGAAGCTTGCTGTTTCGTGCCTGCATCTTCTGCTATCAGATAAGACATTTTCTTCTTTTAGTTTTTTGTGCTTGCTTTTTGCATTTTGTCCTGCACTTCTGTGGGGGTCTGCAGGTCCCCTCCGGGGGCTTGTGCTCCTCTCCGTTTAGTTTAGCCAGTTGTTTGTTCGTTTGCCTTTTCCAGTTTTTTCAGTGGTTGCTGTTTTGTTTTGTTACACCAGAGAACTAATTTAGGTGGTAGAGGTCGTGTGATCTCAGGTGTTTTTGCAATTAGTGTGTTGGTATTTTTTAGGGTTTTTTTGGATTGCCTTAAGTGACCTTCCTATCCTTTTCTTTCTAGGAAGATTGGGCCCCAACGTTTGCTCAAACTGTTTTCTGTCTGTGTCTTTGTTTCCTCTTGTCTAACCACCATTACATGTTTGGGGGCTTCCTATGTTCTTTGGGGATCTGCTCCGGGGCAGATAGTTTTCCTCTTTCTATCTTTAGGTGTAGTTAGCTTCTCAGGCTGTGACGAGGCGTCTAGGACCAGCGTAGGTAC
This sequence comes from Oophaga sylvatica, assembly GCA_033576555.1. Lineage (NCBI taxonomy): Eukaryota > Metazoa > Chordata > Amphibia > Anura > Dendrobatidae > Oophaga > Oophaga sylvatica. The sequence continues at coordinate 48,091 of JARQOD010000601.1, forward strand.
GCTCCACGGCTGCCTTTAGTTGTGGTGGTTAGTCAAGGTACTGCAATCCAATAGATTCCAACCTCTCTGGTGTATTGCCTTTTTTTGCCTGCTCTCCTCAGCTACCAAATCATAACAGTATCACCGGCCTAAAACTGATAATTATATGGTACTCACAGAAGGGAAAAATAGTGTGAAAGAAAGAAGATTGTCAGAGTTGTCAGAGATTTTTTTTTTTTTCCCTCTGTATCTCTGGGTGCTGAGGAGGATTTTTTTTTTCTCTCAATGGAGTTTGCACAGTTGTCTGGCCGTGTGGATCAGCTTGCCACTGAAGTTCGGAGTATTGCTGCCTATCTTGCAGGGTTGCCTGTTGTGGAACCTAGGATTCCCATGCCAGATTTGTTTTTAGGGGATCGAGCTAAATTTCTGAATTTCAAAAATAACTGTAAGTTGTTTTTTGCCTTAAAATCTAAGTCCTCAGGGAACGCAGCACAGCAGGTTCAAATTGTCATCTCTCTCCTGCGCGGCGATCCTCAGGATTGGGCTTTTTCCCTGACACCTGGGGACCCTGTTTTGAGTAATGTTGATGCATTTTTTCAGGCTCTGGGGTTATTGTACGATGAGCCTAATGTCACTGATCAAGCTGAAAAAGCCTTGTTGGCATTAAATCAGGGGCTTGAGGACGCTGAGTTATACTGTCAGAGATTCCGAAGGTGGGCAGTCATGACCCAATGGAATGACGATGCTCTGGCAGCCCTTTTTCGGAAGGGTCTGTCAGAGAATGTAAAGGATGTTATGGTGGGATTCCCTGTCCCCTCTGGTCTCAATGATTCTATGTCATTAGCGATTCAAATTGACAGACGTTTGCGTGAGCGTAGAGGTATGCGTGGAATGGTGTTGCCTTGTGAACCAGCTTCTGAACCCATGCAGTGTGATAGAGTGGCTTCTGGGGCACAGCGTCATGAGTTTCGAAAACGCAATGGGTTATGTTTCTACTGTGGTGATGCCTCTCATGCTATTTCAGTCTGCCCTAAGCGGGGAAGACGTTTTGCACGTTCGGTTGTCTTGGGTAGTGTTCAGACTAAATTTTTGTTGACTGTTACCCTGATTTGCTCCCTGTCCACATTTTCTGCTCAGGCTTTTGTTGATTCGGGAGCAGCTATTAACCTGATGGATTTTGATTTTGCTAAACGTTGTGGGTTTCCCTTGATACCCCTACGGAAGTCTATTCCCCTACTGGGGATCAATTCTACCCCTTTAGCTGAGAATAAACCCCAGTTCTCTACTCAGGTGATAATGAGGGTTGAACCTGATCATCAGGAGAGTTGCAAATTTTTGGTGCTATATAATCTGCATGACATTATTGTACTGGGTTTCCCTTGGTTACAGTCTCATAATCCTGTTTTGGATTGGAAATCTGTGTCTGTAACCAGTTGGGGCTGCCAATGTGTTAATGCCAAGACTCCTGTTTTTTCTGCCTCCCCCCAGGCTCAGAATGTTCCTGACTTTTTGACTGATTTTTCTGATGTGTTTAGCGAAAGTAAATCTGCATCCTTGCCCCCCATAGGAGCTATGTGTCACTCTGTCTCTGCGTACCGGAGGTTAGGGGCCTAAGCTGACCCTAAGCTGGGGCCCTGACTAATCCCTCTACCTGGAGGTACTGTTAGAGGTACAGAGGTCCAGGCCGCCAGCGTAATCCCTACCTCCTGAGGATCCCTGAACCTCAGTGATCTAGTCCTGAGAAGGACCCCGATCACAACAACAGGGAACGGGATAATATAAGCCCACACACAGTACTAGACGAACGAGACAGTACAAGGGGTAAATCAACAACCACCTTGCATACAAAACTACACCACAACAACAGAGGGAACACCAACGGGTAAGGAGATAAATGATAAAGCGAGGAAGGGAAAAAAACACACACAAAGTACACTTCACTCCAAACTCCAAAATACCACAAGCCACTCTGTTTGTCTGCCAGGAATGCTTTCACCGACACTTCCCTAGCAGACTGGCAGGTATTTGAAGGAATCCCATTACTGCAGCATTAATTGCAGCTGGGCGAGGCTGGCCTCGTCTAGCACAGAGAGAGGGAGAATTAACTCCCTCACTGCCTAAAAACACCAAGCACCAGAAACTCAGCTGTGAGAAGTCAGGTTGTGTAATCGCGACGATCTTCGTAGCGACACACCCGTGACACTATGACTGCGCTATTGAATTAGTGCCTGGTAGTAAATTCCCTAAAGGTCGCCTTTTTAACTTGTCTGTACCTGAACATGACGCTATGCGGTCTTATATCAAGGAGTCATTGGAGAAGGGTCATATCAGACCATCCTCTTCACCCTTGGGTGCCGGTTTTTTTCTTTGTGGCCAAAAAGGATGGTTCATTAAGGCCGTGTATTGATTATCGTCTCTTGAACAATATCACTGTGAAATATCAATATCCGTTACCCTTGATTTCTGACCTGTTTTCCAGGGTGAAAAGTGCTACTTGGTTTACCAAGCTTGACCTCAGGGGGGCATATAACCTTATTCGCATTAAGCACGGGGATGAATGGAAGACGGCATTCAATACCCCAGAGGGGCATTTTGAGTACCTAGTGATGCCCTTTGGGCTCACTAATGCTCCTTCCGTCTTCCAGTCCTTCATGAACGACATTTTCAGGGATTTTGTGGATAAATTTCTGATTTTTTATTTGGATGATATCTTGATTTTTTCCAATGATTGGGACTCTCATGTGAAACATGTTCGGACTGTGTTCCTGATTTTGAGAGAGAATGCTCTGTATGTGAATGGATCAAAGTGTCTTTTTGGCGTACAGAGGATCTAATTTCTGGGATTCATTTTGTCCCCATCTGTTATTGAAATGGACCCGGTCAAGGTTCAGGCCATCTGTGATTGGGTCCAACCTACTTCATTAAAGGCTCTTCAGAGATTCTTGGGTTTTGCCAATTTTTATTGTAAATTTATTGGTAATTTCTCTGTTATTGTTAAACCATTGACTGATTTGACCAAGAAGGGTTCTGATGTGGTGAATTGGCCTCCTGAGGCAGTTTCTGCGTTTCAGGAACTTAAGCAGAGATTCACTTCTGCTCCTGTTCTACGGGCAGCCTGATGTTTCTCTGCAATTTCAGGTGGAGGTTGATGCCTCTGAAATTGGGGCAGGTGCCGTTTTGTCCCAAAGAGATCCAGAGACCTCTAAAAGTAACCCTTGTGCCTTTTTCTCTTGAAAATTTTCTCCAACTGAACATAATTATGACGTGGGTAATCGGGAGTTATTGGCCATGAAGTGGGCTTTTGAAGAGTGGTGACATTAGCTGGAGGGAGCCAAACATCAGGTGGTGGTCCTCACGGACCATAAGAATCTGGTTTATCTGGAATCAGCCAAGCGACTTAATCCTAGACAGGCCAGCTGGGCCTTGTTTTTCACACGTTTTAATTTTGTGGTTTCCTTTCATCCTGGCACTAAGAATGTTAAAGCGGATGCCCTCTCGAGGAGTTTCCTTGCTGACTCTCCTGAGTTATCTGATCCTACTGTTATTTTGAAAGAGGGTGTAGTTCTTTCCGCCATCTCGCCCAATTTGAGACTGGCTCTGGAAGGGTGTCAGGAGGATAAACCCGAACTCTGCCCTATTGGGAAATTGTTTGTCCCAGACCGGTGGAAAAAGAGTGTGATGTCTGAGATTCATTGTTCCGCATTGGCCGGTCATCCTGGAATTTTTGGTACCAGAGACTTGGTTAGTCGGTCCTTTTGGTGGCCTACTTTGTCTCGTGACGTCAGGGAATTTGTGCAGTCCTGCGGGACTTGCTCTCGCTCCAAGCCTTGCTCTCGCCCTAGTGGTTTGTTGATGCCATTGCCTGTGCCCAAGAGACCATGGACCCATATCTCTATGGATTTCATTTCCGACCTCCCTGTTTCTCAGAGAATGACCGTTATCTGGGTGATTTGTGATAGGTTTTCCAAAATGATACATCTTGTGCCATTACCTAAGTTGCCTTCCTCCTCCGAATTGGTGCTTTTGTTCCTTCAGCACGTGGTTCGGTTACACGGTATTCCTGAGAACATTGTGTCTGACAGAGGAGTCCAGTTTGTTTCCAGATTTTGGAGGACTTTTTGTTCTAAACTTGGTGTTCAATTGTCTTTCTCCTCTGCTTTTCATCCTCAGACCAATGGACAAACTGAGAGAACAAACCAGACATTGGAGACTTATCTGAGATGCTTTGTGTCTGCTGATCAGGATGACTGGGTCTCTTTTTTGCCTTTGGCTGAGTTTGCCCTTAATAATAGGGCTAGCTCTGCAACCTTGATGTCTCCATTTTTCTGCAATTTTGGGTTTCACCTCGATTTTCTTCAGGACAGACGGAGGCTTCTGTCTGTCCAGGTGTTGACTCTGTTGTGGAGCGTATGCAGCAGATTTGGGACCAGGTAGTGGAGAGGTTGTCCCTCTCTCAGGAGAGGGCCCAGCGGTTTGCCAACCGGCATAGGACTGATGGTCCTTGGTTTGAAGTGGGGGACTTGGTCTGGTTGTCCTCAAGAAATATCCCTATGAGAGTTGCATCTCCTAAGTTTAAGCCTAGGTTCATTGGACCTTATAAGATCATGGAGATTCTTAATCCTGTTTCCTTTCGTTTACTTCTTCCAGGGACATTTAAGATCCATAACGTGTTCCACAAGTCCTTATTGAAGAGGTTTGTCGAGCCAGTGGTTCCTATGGCTGTGCCTCCTGACCCTGTTTTGGTTGAGGGCAATCTGGAGTATGTGGTTGAGAAAATATTGGATTCTCGTTTTTCTAGACGGAAACTCCAGTATTTGGTTAAGTGGAGAGGTTATGGTCAGGAGGACAATTCTTGGGTGTTTGCTTCGGACATCCATGCTAGAAGATTCATCCGTGCGTATCACAGAGCTCATCCTGATCGACCTGGTTGCCCAAATGAGGGTTCGGTGACCCTTCCTCAAGGGGGGGGTACTGTTGTGAATGTGCTAGAAATGAATTCTGAGCAGAAGCTCCCTCTGGTGGTTACAAACAGTACTGAACTATTCAATGAAGATTGTGAAGATTGGCGATCAGGTGTTACTGACTGGTCTTATATAAGGGAGGTTCCCTCCCATCAGGGTTGCCGGTGATCAATTGTTCTGGTCTCAACTTTTGTTCCTGGTTCACATTGAAGCTTGCTGTTTCGTGCCTGCATCTTCTGCTATCAGATAAGACATTTTCTTCTTTTAGTTTTTTGTGCTTGCTTTTTGCATTTTGTCCTGCACTTCTGTGGGGGTCTGCCAGGTCTCCTCCGGGGGCTTGTGCTCCTCTCAGTTTAGTTTAGCCAGTTGTTTGTTCGTTTGCCTTTTCCAGTTTTTTCAGTGGTTGCTGTTTTGTTTTGTTACACCAGAGAACTAATTTAGGTGGTAGAGGTCGTGTGATCTCAGGTGTTTTTGCAATTACTGTGTTGGTATTTTTTAGGGTTTTTTTGGATTGCGGTAAGTGACCTTCCTATCCTTTTCTTTCTAGGAAGATTGGGCCCCAACGTTTGCTCAAACTGTTTTCTGTCTGTGTCTGTGTTTCCTCTTGTCTTACCGTCATTACATGTTTGGGGGCTTCCTATGTTCTTTGGGGATCTGCTCCGGGGCAGATAGTTTTCCTCTTTCTATCTTTAGGTGTAGTTAGCTTCTCAGGCTGTGACGAGGCGTCTAGGACCAACGTAGGTACGCTCCACGGCTGCCTTTAGTTGTGGTGGTTAGTCAGGGTACTGCAATCCAATAGATTCCAACCTCTCTGGTGTATTGCCTTTTTTTTGCCTGCTCTCCTCAGCTACCAAATCATAACACAAGCCGCAGCCACTGAAAAAACATTAAAAAGCAAATGAACAAATAACAGTGGCTATAGATAAACTGAGAGGAGTACAGACCCCAGGAGGGGACCTGGCCGAACTCCAAAAGTGCAGAAAACTATGCAAAAAGCAAGCACAAAAAGAAAATCAGAAAATATCTTATCTGAAAGCAGCAGACGCAGGCAAGACTCCAGCAAACTTCCAAATGAACCAGGAACCACAATTGAGACAAGAACAATTGATCACCCGCAACCATCATGGGAGGGAACCTCCCTTATATCAGTCCAGTCTCCAGTCCGCTCTCTATCTGAAACTTAACCTCTCCAAGACTGAACTGCTTCTGCTCCCGCCATCTAATAACCTCCCTAAATCTGACATTTCCCTCTCTGTGGGCGGCACCATAATAACACCCCGGCAGCAGGCTCGCTGTCTGGGTGTTATGTTTGACACCAATCTCTCCTTCACCTTCCATATACAATCTCTTGCCCGCTCTTGCCGTCTACACCTAAAGAACATCTCTAGAATCCGCCCTTTCCTCACAATGGAAACAACAAAAACCCTCACTGTAGCATTGATCCACTCCCGCCTGGACTACTGCAACGCACTATTACTTGGCCTCCCCATTACTCGACTATCCCCTCTCCAGTCCATCCTTAATGCAGCAGCCAGGGTCATCCATCTGGCTAATCGGTACTCGGACGCGTCCGCTCTTCGCCAGTGCTTACACTGGCTGCCCATTCATTATAGGATCCAATTCAAAGTACTGGTTCTCACCCACAAATCTCTCCACAGTGCAGCACCCCCCTACATCTCCTCCCTCATTTCTATCTATCGGCCCAACCGACTGCTGCGCTCTGCAAACGACGTTCGACTAACCTCTGCACTAATCCGTACCTCCCACTCCGACTCCAAGACTTCTCCCGTGCTGCGCCAATCCTCTGGAATGCTCTACCCAAGAAATTAGGACTATCCACAATTTGCATGGTTTCAGGCGCTCCTCAAAAACATTTGTTCAGAGCGGCCTATCACATTCACTAACCAAAGTCATTCTATGTGTAAGTGTGTGTGTGAAGCCCATTCACTATCTCCATCCATCCCTCACTCCCTCAAGAGGCTGGACCATCATTGTAAATGCACCATTGTATATTACACCTGTACTTTGTATCTCCCCCACCTCATTGTAGATTGTAAGCTCTCACGAGCAGGGTCGGCTTATTTTGCTTTAATTATTGTATTGTTAACGTTGTTACCTATGACTTGTGTTTTGAAATTGTTAAACTGTAAAGCGCTGCGGAATATGTTGGCGCTATATAAATAAAGATTATTATTATTATTATCCAGTCAGTGATCCCAGATTGCCATTCCTCGCTGGAAGGTTCAGTACTGTCTGTAACCACCAGAGGGAGCCTCTGCTCAGAAACCATCTCTAGCACATTCACAACAGTACCCCCCCCCCTTGAGGAGGGGTCACAGAACCCTCACTTGTGCAACCAGGCCAATCAGGATGAGCTCGGTGATAGGCACGGATCAGTCTCCTAGCATGGATGTCCGAAGCAAACACCCAAGAATTGTCCTCCTGACCATAACCTCTCCACTTAACCAAATACTGGAGTTTCCGTCTAGAAAAACGAGAATCCAATATTTTCTCAACCACATACTCCAGATTGCCCTCAACCAAAACAGGGTCAGGAGGCGCAGCCATAGGAACCACTGGCTCGACAAACCTCTTCAATAAGGACTTGTGGAACACGTTATGGATCTTAACTGTCCCTGGAAGAAACAAACGGAAGGAAACCGGATTAAGAATCTCCATGATCTTATAAGGTCCAATGAACCTAGGCTTAAACTTTGGAGATGCAACCCTCATAGGGATATTTCTTGAGGACAACCAAACCAAGTCCCCCACTTTAAACCGAGGACCATCAGTCCTATGCCGGTTGGCAAACCGCTGGGCCTTCTCTTGAGAGAGAGAGACAACCTCTCCACTACCTGGTCCCAAATCTGCTGCATTCGCTCCACAACAGAGTCAACACCCGGACAGACAGAAGCCTCCGCCTGTCCCGAAGAAAATCGAGGGTGAAACCCAGAATTGCAGAAAAATGGAGACATCAAGGTGGCAGAGTTAGCCCTATTATTAAGAACAAACTCAGCCAAAGGCAAAAAAGAGACCCAGTCATCTTGATCAGCAGACACAAAACATCTCAAATAAGTCTCCAAGGTCTGGTTTGTTCTCTCGGTTTGTCCATTGGTCTGAGGATGAAATGCAGAGAAGAAAGATAATTGAACACCAAGTTTAGAACAAAATGTCCTCCAAAATCTGGAAACAAACTGGACTCCTCTGTCAGACACAATGTTCTCCAGAATGCCGTGCAACCGAACCACATGCTGAAGGAACAAAGGCACCAACTCAGAGGAGGAAGGCAACTTAGGTAATGGCACAAGATGTATCATCTTGGAAAACCTATCACAGATTACCCAGATAACGGTCATTCTCTGAGAGACAGGGAGGTCGGAAATAAAATCCATAAAGATATGGGTCCATGGCCTCTTGGGCACAGGTAATGGCATCAACAAACCACTAGGGCGAGAGCAAGGCTTGGAACGAGAGCAAGTCCCACAGGACTGCACAAAGTCCCTGACGTCACGAGACAAAGTAGGCCACCAAAAGGACCGACTCACCAAGTCTCTGGTACCAAAAATCCAGGGATGACCAGCCAACGCGGAACAATGAATCTCAGACATCACACTCGTCTTCCACTGGTCTGGGACAAACAATTTCCCAACAGTTCAGCGCTCAGGTTTATCCTTCTGACACCCCTCCAGAGCCAGTCTCAAATTGGGCGAGATGGCGGAAAGTACTACACCCTCTTTCAAAATAACAGCAGGATCAGACAACTCAGGAGAATCCGCAAAGAAACTCCTTGAGAGGGCATCCGCCTTAACATTCTTACTGCCAGGAAGAAAAGAAACCACAAAATTAAAACGTGTGAAAAACAAGGCCCACCTGGCCTGTCTAGGATTAAGTCGCTTGGCTGATTCGAGATAAACCAGGTTCTTATGGTCCGTGAGGACCACCACCTGATGTTTGGCTCCTTCCAGCCAATGTCTCCACTCTTCAAAGGCCCACTTCATGGCCAATAACTCCCGATTACCCACGTCATAATTACGTTCAGTTGGAGAAAACTTTCGAGAGAAAAAGGCACAAGGGTTACTCTTAGAGGTTTCTGGATCCCTTTGGGACAAAACGGCACCTGCCCCAATTTCAGAAGCATCAACCTCCACCTGAAACGGTAGAGAAACATCAAGCTGCCATAGAACAGGAGCAGAAGTGAATCTCTGCTTAAGTTCCTGAAACGCAGAAACTGCCTCAGGAGGCCAATTCACCACATCAGAACCCTTCTTGGTCAAATCAGTCAATGGTTTAACAATACCGGAGAAATTACCAATACATTTACGGTAAAAATTGGCAAAACCCAAAAATCTCTGAAGAGCCTTTAATGAAGTAGGTTGAACCCAATCACAGATGGCCTGAACCTTAACCGGGTCCATTTCAATAACAGACGGAGACAAAATGAATCCCAGAAATGAGACCTTCTGTACGCCAAAAAGACACTTTGATCCCTTCACATACAGTGCATTCTCTCTCAAAATCTGGAACACAGTCCGAACATGTTTCACATAAGAGTCCCAGTCGTTGGAAAAAATGAAGATATCATCCAAATAAACAATCAGAAATTTATCCACAAAATCCCTGGAAATATCATTTATGAAGGATTGGAAGACGGAAGGAGCATTAGTGAGTAGTGTTGAGCGATACGATACCGCAAGTATCGGGTATCGGCCGATATTAGCTCTATCGACCTTTCGATACTTAGTTCCGATATTTTCGTCTTATCGGATACCGGAATCGGGATTGTCACTGTCAGTGTCCGTCGGTCGGGTCTGTCAGGAGTCAGCGGCACTTACCTGGCAGAAGATCTCCGGCGGTCACGGGCTGGACTGCTTCATGGCCGCCATCATCTTTCCCCGGCGGTCACATGCAGTTTCTCGCGATAACTGCAGTGACTGCTGGGTAATCCCGCCGTAAAGCAGTCAGTCCGATGACGTCACCGCCGGGGAAGCAGGTAGTCAGCTGTGCTGCGTCGCGATGACAGGCTCTGCCTGTCATTGCGATGTAGCAGAGCTGGATCGCCGTGGGACACTCGTTACTATGGACTGCGTCGGACAGGTGGTATACTGTTTTTTTTTTTTTTCTTTTTTTTACAGGAGATCGATGGCGTCGCAGGAATGAGAGTATAATAAAAGAAATGAAAACTGTGTTGTCTCTTTTATTTCATTAAAAGACTTTTTTCTTGCTGTGTCTTTTTTTTATACATTTAAAAACTTTGGGATTAATAATGGATCGGTGTCTTATTGACACCTCTCCATTATTAACCGGGCTTATTGTCACCGTGCAATCAACGGTGACATTAACCCCTTATTACCCCACTTGCCACCGCTACAGGGCAGTGGGAAGAGCCGGGTAAAGTGCCACAATTGGCACATCTTTTGATGCGCCAAATGTGGGGCTGCTGTAGCCTGGTATTATCAGGCTGTTGAGGCCAAAATCCATGGGCCTTGACAGTCTTTTAATACCAGGCCGCAGCAGTCTGCATTTTACTTGGCTGGTTAACACAAATAGGGGGACCCCTACGCCTTTTTTTTTCGAGGGGATCCCCTATTTTTGTTAACCAACCAAGCTAAGCAAACTGCTGTGGCCTGGTATTATCAGGCTGGCAAGGTCCATGTATGTTGACTCCTTAACAGCCTTAAATACCATTCCTCAGCAGCAGGGGCGTACATATAAATCATGGGGCCCCATAGCAAAAGTCTGATTGTTCCCCACCCCCCCAAAAAAAAAAACCCAGAGGCATTGTAAATGTAAAGTGCCAGCACAGTGAGGGAAGTTGAGTCGCACAGAGACAGGGGTTTTGGGGGTACTTGGCACCGATCACGTCGACTTCTATGGGGGATGTCACGAGTAGCACAGCTCGGTCCGTGACCTGGGCGATCACTGGAATGTGGGATATTTCCAGGGGATGATAGAATGTTCGTGTAGTTTGTCGTGACGCCACCTGTAGTACCTGGTCAGGGTGTCCAGCGCTGCTGTGCAGGTCCTCTGGAAGGGATGGTGTAGTGCAGGTAGGTGAAAAGTCTTCTACAGGTAACACGCTATCCTTCCAGGGCAGATAGATGTGAGATAGAGCAATGGTGCAAAGTGATGTAGCAGAGTGGACTATGCGACGTAGTAAGAAAGCAGGAAACACTTCAAGTTAAACGTTGCATAATAAAATTTTTAATAATAACATTACAAAAGTGCAAATGGCTTATAGTATGTAACATGTTTTGTTACTGTTCATACCCTTGATATGTGTTATACATGTGTGTTAATAAATACATATTCAACAAAAGTGCAAATAGCATTAGTGCCGAAGTTCGTGGAGACTTCTTAGGACTACAACCCCACCGGGGTAACTTCACAGTGTCCTTTACTTGTGCTTGTGGAGGACCCGCTCCAAACCTCCAACTGTGGTCTTGGGTGGGCTGCAAGACTTTCCTTGAGCAGACCTCACTTTCGGCCACACCAAACGGGTTTTTAGTTTCTGAGGTAGTTGAAAATAGCACACAGTAAAGTTTTTTGTAAAACCGAAATGGAGCACCGAAGTGCCAACTATTTACAGAAAAATTTGTGAGCCAGTACAGTTCATGGCTTCAAAGTTCAACATTTTCATTACAGTGAAACACCATTACCCAACCTGGGTATATTAAGGCAACAATAAACTTGTTCTTCTGAACATTCACCCGTCCGGGTACATCAAACCATTACCCAACATGGGTATATTAAGGCAAAAATAAACTTGTTCTTCTGAACATTCACCCGTCCGGGTACATCAAACCATTACCCAACATGGGTATATTAAGGCAAAAATAAACTTGTTCTTCTGAACATTCACCCGTCCGGGTACATCAAACCATTACCCAACATGGGTATATTAAGGCAACAATAAACTTCTTTTTATGAACATTCACCCGTCCGGGTACATCAATAATTTAACTATTTACATACAGAGACCCTGTCCGGGTTATTTAGACTTCTTTGGCTGGCCTCTTCCAGGTACCACCTGGTACTGTTTGTGGGCTTGCCAAACATCCGTGACAGGAGGGTCCACCCAGACCTGATGACGTCGCGTGGCGTGTACAGTGACGTCGTGATCCGCTATCTGGGTCTGTGTGGCCACCTCTTTCGTCTCCCTCCGGGTCTGGAACCCTATGTCCCGGACTGTACGAACCCCAGGGGGCCTAACAGGCGCCGGGTACGGGCCAGCTATCATTATCATGTCCATAGCTGGGGCTGCTGAGGAGACCACTGAGGGAGGCTGGGGAGATTTACGGCGTGGGGTGGGCACTTGTGCAGAGGCCTGGTTGGGGGAGGCTGAAGGCTCATAGGGTCTGTCAGTTTCCTGACACTCTGGGGAGTAGGGGTCGCACCTGGTAACATTTAGGGCGTACCATCCATTGTAACCCCAGTGTCGGGTGTAAGTCACCAAGTCTCCTGGCAACAGGTCCCTCCCCGGGTGTCCTTCTGGGAGGTGAGCCTCCACGTCCCGCCGGGTTACAAAGACTTCTAAATAAAGTCCAGGCTCCTGGATGAAGCCCCAACCACCTTTTAACTTAAAGTTCCGTACTGCACCCTTATGCCGCGGCTCCCTCACCGTACTTTTATCCTTTCTCATACGTGCCTTCTCTGCCAGGTCCTTCTCCAGGTGACGTTGCCGAAGCTTTTGGGATTCTCGCTGCTCCCTTTGTCGCTCTGCTTCCCGCTCCCGACGTCTCCACTCTTCCTCCTGACGCCGGTTGTAATTCTCCTCCACCAGCTGCTCCATGTCTCCACCATCAAATGCCAGCTTACGATGTCCGGTTTGCGGCAGCTCTCCTGGCGCCCGCCAGTCCTGGCGGCGCTCACCTGTGGCGGAAGCAGCCGGCTCTGGAACAGATGACGGTCGGGGCTCCGGTACAGGCAGGTAGTGCTCTGGTGCCTGCGCGGCCTCCTCCATGAGGACGGGTGTCGCTTCTTCTGCCTCAGCGACGGGGGCAGACAGCGGGATCTGGGGTGCTGGTGCGGCGTTTTCTGCAGGAACGGGTGCCTCCACTGTGATACTGGCAACCGGTTCAGATTGCAAGGGCTGGGATGCCCGCACGGCCTTCTGTACTGGAACGGGTGCCTCCACTGAGATACTGGCAACCGTTTCAGATTGCAAGGGCTGGGATGCCCGCACGGCTTTCTGTACTGGAACGGGTGCCTCCACTGAGATACTGGCAACCGGTTCAGATTGCAAGGGCTGGGATGCCCGCACGGCCTTCTGTACTGGAACGGGTGCCTCCACTGAGATACTGGCAACCGGTTCAGATTGCAAGGGCTGGGATGCCCGCACGGCCTTCTGTACTGGAACGGGTGCCTCCACTGAGATACTGGCAACCGGTTCAGATTGCAAGGGCTGGGATGCCCGCACGGCCTCCTCTACTGGAACGGGTGCCTCACCTTCCGGTACAGACACTTCAGGGGGTAAGAGGGATTGGCGCCGCTCCAATTGTAGTTTTAGTGCCTGCCAGCTCGCTTCCATCCTGGCGACCTCCTCCCGGTGCCGGGCCAGGTCTCTCAGGGTATCCTCCGCTTCTTCCAGCGTAGGAGGGTTTCCAGGCCGGGTGCCAAACGGTGGCTCCGTGGCGATCGGGTCGCTTCCGTGGGGGGAGAGCTCTGACTCCTCCATCCCTTCCCACTTCTGCTCACGTCCATTCGCCATCACAGCAAAGTCACATGTGTCATTAGCATCAGGAGAGGCGACATCTTTTGTAGGGAGGCGGGACCTTCGCGTTCGTTTACGCCCACTGAGGAGGATGAGGAGGCGGAACTCCAGAGCTGTGGGGCACGATCTTACATTGCAGTAACATTTAGAGTGTGTGCGGACATCGTTTTCGCGCCACGGAGTGAGTGTACGCCCACGAGAGCACCCCCTTATTCTTCACCTGTGCCTCGTGGCGCAGATATGACGGAAAAATGGCAAATACAGTCTATGATGATTTTTGCAATTCTCAAGCAAAAAAACAGTTCAATTAAGGCACACAGGACTCGCTTATAGCGAGCTTCTGAATCCTGTTCGCTGGGTGCGATGCAACATCTCTGTGGCGACTGGACCCTCGGGTGCTTCTGTCTTTTCACAAATGCCGGCTTTACCCGGCAATTGAATCAGAGGCTATTCTACTATGTAGAAGTGAATAAACTATAAATATATGTATATATATATGTCACAATGACATGTATATATATATGTATTCTAAGTGTGTATATTTTGTGTTTACAAGGAAAGAAAGTGTTTTTTTAGTTGCGATATTTTGTTCCCATAGACTTACATGGGACTTCCGGTATCGGAATCGGATATCGACGATATTTAGTGATATCGGCGATACCATTCCGATCCGATATTTTTAGATATCGAGCAGTATCGCTCAACACTATTAGTGAGCCCAAAAGACATCACTAGGTACTCAAAATGCCCCTCTGGGGTATTAAAAGCCGTCTTCCATTCATCCCTGTGCTTAATGCAAATAAGGTTATACGCCCCCCTGAGGTCAAGCTTGGTAAACCAACTAGCACTTTTCACTCTGGAAAACAGGTCAGAAATCAAGGGTAACGGATATTGATATTTCACAGTGATCTTATTCAGGAAGCGATAATCAATACACGGCCTCAATGAACCATCCTTTTTGGCCACAAAGAAAAAAATGGCACCCAAGGGTGAAGAGGATGGTCTGATATGACCCTTCTCCAATGACTCCTTGATATAAGATTGCATAGCATCGTGTTCATGTACAGATAAGTTAAAAAGGCGACCCTTAGGAAATTTACCACCAGGCACTAACTCAATAGCTCAATCGTAGCTTCTGTGAGGAGGTAAGGACGCAGACTTACTTTCACTAAACACATCAGAAAAATCAGTCAAAAAGTCAGGGACATCCTGAGACTGGAGAGAGGCAGAAAAAACAGGAGTGTCAGTATTAACACATTGGAAACCCCAACTGGTCACAGACACAGATTTCCAATCCAAAAGAGGATTATGAGTCTGTAACCAAGGGAAACCCAGTACAATAATGTCATGCAGATTATGCAACACCAGAAATTTGCAACTCTCCTGATGATCAGGTTCAACCCTCATTATCACCTGAGTAGAAAATTGGGGATTATTCTCTGCCAAAGGGGTAGAATCAATGCCCAGTAGAGGAATAGACTTCTGCAGGGGTATCATGGGAAACCTACAACGTTTGGCAAAGTCAAAATCCATCAGGTTAATAGCTGCTCCTGAATCAACAAAAGCCTGAGCTGAAAATGTGGACATGGAGCAAATCAGGGTAACAGTCAACTGAAATTTTGTCTGAAAACTACCCAAGACAACTGAGCGCGCAAAACATCTTCCCCGCTTAGGACAGACGGAAATAGCATGAGAGGCGTCACCACAGTAGAAACATAACCCATTGAGCTTTCGAAACTCATGACGCTGTGCCCCAGAAGTCACTCCATCACACTGCATGGGCTCAGGAGCTGACTCACAAGGCAACACTATCTCACGCATACCTCTGCGCTCACGCAAACGTCTGTCAATTTTAATAGCCAAAGACATAGAATCATTGAGACCAGAGGGAACAGGGAATCCCAATATAACATCCTTTACATTCTCTGACAGCCCCTTCTGAAAAAGGGCTGCCAAAGCATCATCATTCCATTTGGTCAGGACTGCCCACTTTCGGAATTTCTGACAGTACAACTCAGCGTCTTCAAGACCCTGATTTAATGCCAACAAGGTCTTTTCAGCTTGATCAGTGACATTAGGTTCATTGTACAATAACTCCAGAGCCTGAAAAAATACATCAATATCATTCAAAACTGGATCCCCAGGTGTCAGGGAAAAAGCCCAATCCTGAGGATCACCGCGCAGGAGAGAGATGACAATTTGAACCTGCTGTGCCGCCTTCCCTGAGAACTTCGGCTTTAAGGCAAAAAGAAACTTAGTTATTTTTGAAATTCAGAAATTTAGCCAGATCCCCCAAAAACAAATCTGGCATGGGAATCCTAGGTTCCACAACCGGCAACCTAGCAAGATAGGTAGCAATACTCCGAACCTCAATGGCAAGCTGATCCACACGGCCAGACAACTGTGCAAACTCCATTGAGAGAGAAAAAAAACTCCTCAGCACCCAGAGAAAAAGAGGGAAAAAATGCAACAAACAGAAAAAAAAAATCTCTGACAACTTTTTTCTTTCCACACTATTTTTCCCTTTTGTGAGTACCATATAATTTTCAGTTTGGCCGGTGATACTGTTATGTTAGGTATCTGAGAAATAGCAAAAAAGGTAATACACCAGAGAGGCTGGAACCTATTGGATTGCAGTAACCTGAACTAACCACACAACTAAAGGTAGCCGTGAAGCGTTCCTACGTTGATCCTAGACGCCTCGTCACAGCCTGAGAGATAACTACACCTAAAGTCAGAAAGATGAAAGCTATCTGCCCCGGAGCAGATCCCCAAATAGGAATCCCCCAAACATGTAATGGCAGTTAGACAAGAAGAAAGCACGGACACAGACAGAAAATAGAATGAGCAAATGCTGGGGCCCAATCTGTCTAGACAGAAAAGTACAGGAAAGGATACTCACTGCAATCCAAAAAAAACCCCTAAAAAATACCAACTCCTCTGATTGCCAAAAAACCTGAGATCACACGATCTCAACCACCTAAATCAGATCTCTGGTGTAACAAAACCAAGCGGCAGCCACTGAAAAAACAGGAAAAAGCAAATGAACAAATAACAGTGGCTACAGATAAACTGAGAGGAGCACAGGCCCCAGAGGGGGACCTGGCTGAGCTCCAAAAGTGCAGAAAACTATGCAAAAAGCTAGTACAAAAAGAAAAGCAAAAATATCTTATCTGAAAGCAGCAGATGCAGGCAAGACTCCAGCAAACTTCCAAATGAACCAGGAACCACAATTGAGACCAGAACAATAGATCACCGGCAAGCATCATGGGAACCTCCCTTATATCAGTCCAGTCAGTGATCCCAGATTGCCATTCCTCGCTGGAAGGTTCAGTATTGTCTGTAACCACCAGAGGGAGCCTCTGCTCAGAAACCATCTCTAGCACATTCACAACACATCTGTGTGGATCGAGCTCAGGATAAAAATATCTTTTTTATCCTTATACTTAAGGGCAAGCAGCTCTCCATTGCGTAAAGCCCCTGACTGCCCCTTTCGGAAATTTTTATTGACCAATGTTTGTGGAAACCCCTGACGCTTTTTGTGAATGGTCCCACAAGCCCCTATGTTATGTTCAACCACACTTTTAAATAGGGGTATGCTGGTGTATTTTCAACATACGGATTATAGCCTTTGTGTAAATATAGAGTTATCAGCTACCAAACGATTTTTCCAGGTGTCCCCAGATAAATAGGGCATCCTGGTGGGTTTAGTTGGCTATCTTTGCCCTCATAAATTTAAAAGCTGATGTGTATCCGGTTGAACTCTTGCACATTTTATAGAGCTTTATTCCGAACCTTGCCCTCTTAGCAGGAATAAATTGGTTGAAGTGCAGTCTTCCTGTAATGTATGTAGTACAGTTCATATAGCGTCTTGTGCTTGGGTGCGATGAAAACACAGGAGTCACAGGTTTGATATAGAAAAGTCCTGTATTACTTCATACAAGTTGGCAGAAATAGTCACACAGTTTGCAGACACAGAAACAGGAGACACAGCAGGCCAGAGTAATCCAAGCTCAGCAATCACTCTCCAATACAGATTCAGGATCTTCTTCTCTGTTACCGTAAGTCCATGCAAACGTGGGTCTTTCAAAGAGCAGGGTTCAGAGTCCACAAGTGCTTCAGAGTTCCTCAGTAGGAATAGCTGGAGTACAAGGTCCAAGGATTACAGGAGTCAAGTCACAGGTTCACTGCAGGCTAGATTCTGAAGCACTGATTGCTCAGCTGTGGCTGCTTAAGAAGCAAGAGGAGAGAATCAGGGCGGGAACATGCAAGCTGGAAACTCCATTTTGACTGAGGGCAAGATAGCTGCAGCAAGACAGAAAGTAAAATGGCTGACGAACAAACTGAGTTTCAGGAATATATACATAGAACCTTACATTACTCCCCCCTTAAGGACAACCTCCGGATGACCTCAGACCAGGCTTGTGTGGGTACCTCTGATGAAACTGACGGAGCAAGCGAGGAGCATTAACGTTATTGACCGGTTCCCATGAGTTGTCCTCCACTGGGTAGCCCTGCCATTTAATCAGATATTGTAACTGATTTCTATACAACCTGGAATCTAAAATCCTTTCCACCACAAATTCTTCCTGACCATCGACTAGCACTGGGTCAGGGCAAGGAGAGGAACGTCCAGGAAACGTATTGGGTGTCGCAGCCTTTAGTAGGGATACATGAAAGACAGGGTGGATTCTCATAGTTCTGGGCAGTTGAAGACGACAAGCAACGGCACTTATAATTTTACTGATTTTATAGGGTCCAATGTACTTATGTCCCAACTTAGACGATGGAATCCTTAATTTAAGATTTCTGGTTGACAGCCAGACCAAGTCTCCTACCTTGAAAGCTGGTGCAGGTTTACGAAATTTATCTGCTGCTTTCTTGTACCTTTCTTGAGCCGATTCCAGATTTTCCTTTAGAAGATCCATATTCTTCTGTAAAGACGTGATTCTTTCAGCCACTGCTGGTAAAGGCGTTTCTATGGGAAATCGTGGTAGAATGTTAGGATGATAACCTAGATTAGAGTAAAAAGGAGACTGTTTAGTGGAGGCACTCTGAGAGTTGTTATACAAGAACTCAGCTAATGGAAGTAGATCCACCCAATCATCCTGTAGGTGGCAGATAAAGCAGCGGAGATACTGCTCCAGGGTTTGATTGGTTCGTTCGGTCTGTCCATTAGTCTGGGGATGAAAAGCAGAAGAAAGGTTTACTTTAATGTCCAATGCTGCACAGAAATTTTGCCAAAACCTAGAAGTGAATTGCACCCCTCGATCCGAAATAACCTCATCCGGTACTCCATGTAAGCGAAACACATCTTTAATCATCAAATCTGATGTCTGTTTTGCAGTGGGTAAGCCGACACAAGGGATAAAATGAGCTGCCTTTGTTAGACGGTCAACCACCACTAGAATGGTGTTCTTCCCGTGAGAGGTTGGTAACTCCACAATGAAGTCCATAGAAATGGATCCCCACGGGCGGGACGGGGTGGGAAGAGGCTGTAACAGACCAGTTGGTGAGGAGCGAGGTGTTTTGCATCTTGCACAGACCTCACATGAAGTGACATAATTCAAAACATCCTTCCTGCAAGTGGGCCACCAAAAGAAACGAGAAAGAAATTCCTGTGTCTTTAGAATTCCTCTATGCCCAGCTATCTTGGAATCGTGAATGAGTTGCAATACTCTTAATCTGACTGTTTCAGGAATATACAGACGTTGTCCCTGAATCCACACACCATTCTTAAAGACAAGACTTACGTCCCTTGGGGGTTGTGCCAAAAAGGAATCCGCATGGTATGCTTCCTTGATGTCCTTAAGTAGGTCTTGATTATGAATTACTCCTAGGAATCTAGAGTCAGGAAGAATAGTCTTAGGAGGAGTAATTGGACGTGTCTCTGCTGAGTAAATCCTAGAGAGTGCATCAGCCTTTCCATTGCGCGATCCTGGTCTATAAGAGATGATAAAATTAAATTGGTTTAAGAAAAGATTCCAGCGAGCCTGGCGAGGAGTCAGGCACTTAGCCGACCTGATAAACTCAAGGTTACGATGGTCTGTCAGGACGACTATTTGCTGTGCAGCTCCCTGAAGAAGGTGTCTCCATTCTTTGAAGGCGGCAATAATGGCCAACAACTCTCTATTGCCCACATCGTAGTTCCTCTCAGCCGAAGACAACTGCTGGGAAAAGAAGGCACAGGGATGCAAGACATTCTTCTCACCTGTTCTCTGAGAGAGTATAGCTCCAACGGCACAGTCTGAAGCATCCACCTCTATTATGAAGGCAAGCTCGGGGTTGGAATGTACTAGGATAGGTGCAGTGGTAAATTTATCTTTTAGACGGGAAAATGCTTCCTGGGCTTGGGGAGTCCAGGAAAACCTAGACTCTTTCCGGGTAAGTTGAGTGATAGGTGACACTACCTCAGAGAAATTTCTAATGAAACGTCTATAGAAGTTGGCAAACCCGATGAAGCGCTGTACCTCCTTCACATTTCTAGGACTTGGCCAATCCTTGATGGCTTGGGTTTTGCTTCCATCCATACTAATTCCTTGTGTAGACAGTACATACCCCAGAAATTGAATTTCGGTCCTATGGAATTCACACTTTTCAAGTTTGATGTAAAGATGATTTTGTCTTAGACGTTCCAAGACCATTCTCACATGTCCATGATGTTCCTCTGTGGAGTTAGAAAAAATTAGAATATCATCCAAATAAATTACCACGAATGTATCTAGGAGATCCCTGAAGATGTCATTCACCAAGTGTTGGAAAGTGGCTGGGGCGGTACTCAGACCAAAAGGCATAACTAGATATTCAAAGTGTCCATAGCGTGACCTGAATGCAGTCTTCCATTCATCCCCAGGTCTAATACGGACTAAGTTATAGGCCCCACGAAGATCTAGTTTAGAAAAAATTTTGGCATGTCGCACTCTCTCCAATAACTCAGGGATTAAAGGCAATGTATAACGGTTTCTAATAGTAACCTTATTGAGTTCCCTATAGTCTACGCATGGTCTCAGAGATCCATCTTTCTTCTTTACAAAGAAGATGGGTGCACCTGCAGGAGATGAAGAGGGGCGTATGAAGCCCTTGGCTAGATTTTCATCTATGTAATCCTTTAAAGCCTTTAGCTCGGGCCCCGCCAGGGGGTAGATCTTACCAAAAGGTATCTCTGCTCCAGGCAATAATTCAATTGGACAATCATATGGACGGTGAGGAGGAAGCTGGTCAGCGTTCTTCTTGTCACATAAATCCACATAGTCCTGGTATACAGCTGGTAGTTCAGGGACTGACATGATTCCTTTAGGAACAGAGCAAGCTGAAATTTTTGGACTCATCTGTTTCTCTGGAAAGTGTAATTCCTTGGTCTCCCAGTTAATGGTAGGATTCTGAGCCTGCAGCCATGGTAGCCCTAGAATAATGGTAAAGTGGGGAGAAGAGATAAGCATAAAGGACAGTTTCTCTTGATGATCTTTACCCATAAGAACCCTCAAAGGCTCTGTTTCCTGATCCACTGGTCCAGAGGTCAGCAGGGAGCCATCCACAGTTTCCATCTGTACTGGAGTAGCCTTCTTCACTGAACGTATTCCCTGTTTCAGAGCAAAGGAGACATCCATAAAATTTCCACTTGCCCCTGAGTCGATCATAGCAGAGCTAGACACCCAAGCTGAGTCAACCCAGAGTTTGATGGAAAGAAAGCAATGAGAATTGTTTTTCTTACAACTCAGCTGGGACACCGCTGAGGAAACTTGAAAAATGGCAGCGTTTACACAGTCAACGTCCTCAGAGGTAACGGAGTTTAAGTCCGAGAAATCAAGATCTGTTGCTGCAGATCTCTCTGGAGCCTGAGGCTCGGACCTGACAGATCCCCTCTCGCAACACTCACAATGAATGAGTGCTGCAGTAGTCTTACGAGAACGGCTGGGGCAGTTTATAATGAAGTGCCCTGACTTACCACAATAGAAACATAGATTCTCCTTAAAACGATGTTCCTTGCGTGCATCACTAACCCGTCGTTGTAAAGAGTCTACCTGCATGGGTTCAGGTTCAGGTTCCCGTGTAATCCTACTCAAAGGTTCCTTAGCTGGAGAGGAAGGTAGGAAAAGGTTAGTACGATTGCTTTCGAACCATCTCTCTTGCCTGCGTTCAGTCAGACGAGTATCAATACGGATGCAGTAGTTAATAAAGTCACCTAACGCAGTGGGAGGGTCGGCACGAGCAAGTTCATCCTTAATCAGTGGAGATAACCCCTTTCGAAAAATAGATTTTTTGGCGGAACTGTACCCTAAGGTATCAAGGGCCCATCTCCTGAAATCCAAGGCATATTCAGCTACCGAGTGCTTACCTTGGCGCAAAGCTAACATGGCTGCTTCAGCTGTTGCACCTCGATTGGGTCATCAAACACCTGCCCCATGGCTGAAATAAAATCATCAAGGTGATTCAAACAATCATCTTCAGTCTCAATCAGAGGGTTTGCCCACATTAAAGCCTTGTTGGTAAGCAACATAATTATAGTAAGCACCTTAGATCGTTCAGTGGGAAATTGTGAAGCATGTGCAGAAAAAAAAAGATTGCATTGATTAATAAATCCCCTGAATTTCTCACGTTCACCGCCAAAACGAAAAGGGGGCAACTTGGGAATCCCAGCACTCGGGGCTACGGCAGGAGCCTGGACTCGCCCCTCTAGAACCTCAATCCTGGCTCGCAAATCCTGGGTAGTCTGTCCAACCACTTGCAAATTGTGATTATTGAGGTCCTGTAGATTTGTAAAACGGGTCTTTATATTCTGCAAATCTGCAAGGATATTATCAGTCACTCCGCAAAGTTCCTTTATGCGGGCCTCCATTTTCCAGATCTTTTAAGACAGGATTACTGGAAGAAGAGGAGAGAAAAAAAAACAATAGTGTTCACCTGTGGCAACACTGCAGAGAGAAAAAAAAATTAAGGGAACTGCTCACCTGGAATGGTTGTGAGAAGTCACAACCACTATCATCACAGAAAGTTTCAACCAGACATCTGATATCCAGAGTTACAGCAGACAAAAAAAGAGAAAAGAAAGGAAAAAAAAAAAAACAATAGTGTTTACCTGTGGTAACACTGCAAAAAGAAAAAACTTAAGGGAATTGCTCACCTGGAATGGTTGTGAGAAGTCACAACCACTGTCATCACAGAAAGTACAACCGGACGTCTGATATCCACAGTACAGCAGACAAAGCCTTCCAGACCCAGCAGACACTAACGTTTTGGCTTCAGAATCTTGTAATGTATGTAGTACTGTTCATATAGCGTCTTGTGCTTGGGTGCGATGAAAACACAGGAGTCACAGGTTTGATATAGAAAAGTCCTGTATTACTTCATACAAGTTGGCAGAAATAGTCACACAGTTTGCAGACACAGAAACAGGAGACACAGCAGGCCAGAGTAATCCAAGCTCAGCAATCACTCTCCAATACAGATTCAGGATCTTCTTCTCTGTTACCGTAAGTCCATGCAAACGTGGGTCTTTCAAAGAGCAGGGTTCAGAGTCCACAAGTGCTTCAGAGTTCCTCAGTAGGAATAGCTGGAGTACAAGGTCCAAGGATTACAGGAGTCAAGTCACAGGTTCACTGCAGGCTAGATTCTGAAGCACTGATTGCTCAGCTGTGGCTGCTTAAGAAGCAAAGGAGAGAATCAGGGCGGGAACATGCAAGCTGGAAACTCCATTTTGACTGAGGGCAAGATAGCTGCAGCAAGACAGAAAGTAAAATGGCTGATGAACAAACTGAGTTTCGGGAATATATACATAGAACCTTACACTTCCTTTGAATTTTAGAAGGAATAAATTGCTTGAGGTGCAGTCTTCCTTTGAATTTTACAGAGGACTCATCAATGGAAATGTTTTCTGTTGGGGTGTAGAGCTTTAAGAACTTTTCTTTCAAGTCTTCAATGATGGGTCTGATTTTGAATAGTCTGTCATGTTCTGGGGCATTTCTGGGCAGGCATTGACTATTGTTGTTAAAATGCCAAAATCTCATCAGCATTTCATAACGAGTCCTAGGAAGAACTGTAGAAAACATTGGGGTGGCTTGAACAGGGCAGTTGGACCAATAGGACCGAATGCTAGTTTTTTTTAACAAGCCTCATAGCGAATGTAAGTCCTAAAAATGTTTTCTTTTCTAGGACATTAGTTGGTGTCCATAAATTTGACCTAGCATAATAGGATCGTGGATTCTTGCTGATGAATTGGGACGCATATAAATTTGTTTGTAGGACAATATGCTCTAATAAGCTGTCTGTCATAAACAAATTTAAAAAAAACTAATTGGTCCAAAATTTTCCACCTCCACATCTATACAAGGAATGGCATTAAAATTAGGGATGAATAGAGTAGCCGAATCTGAAGCCTCCCATCTGGGAAATGCTACATCAAGAGACAAAGCCCCTTGGACATTGGTGGGCGCCAATTCACAAGCACTAGGGACAGCGCTAGTACTGGGCATTGTTCCCTGAGTTGGAGACATTTCTCCAGAAGCGCTATTTGTCCTTCTTGTTGTACTGGTCCTTGTGTGTGAGGATGGACCAGAATCACTGCTCATTTCTGAGCAATCACTGTCGCCGCTACTAAAGCCCTCGAAATCCACATCGCCATCTGATACTGCACTTTCTTCACTGTCAGAACATAGAAGTACATAAGCCTCCTCTGCACTATAATATTGACGAGCCATTTTATTCATTTTTATTTTTTTTCCCGGAAATAGAAAACTCTGACATGACCAAATAATTGGGGAGACAATTCAGAAAAGCCTAATTCTTTAGCCTAACCCTAACTTTAGAATAAACCCTAACTTTAGCCCCAACACTAACCCTAACTATAGCACTAACCCTAACTACAACACTAACCCTAACTGTAGCACTAACCCTAACTATAGCACTAACCCTAACTATAGCACTAACCCTAACTATAGCACTAACCCTAACTATAGCACTAACCCTAACTATAGCACTAACCCTAACTATAACACTAACCCTAACTATAGCACTAACCCTAACTATAGCACAAACCCTAACTATAGCACTAACCCTAAATATAACACTAACCCTAACTATAACACTAACCCTAACTATAACACTAACCCTAACTATAGCACTAACCCTAACTATAACACTAACCCTAAATATAACACTAACCCTAACTATAACACTAACCCTAACTATAACACTAACCCTAACTATAGCACTAACCCTAACTATAGCACTAACCCTAACTATAACACTAACCCTAACTATAACACTAACCCTAAATATAACACTAACCCTAACTATAACACTAACCCTAACTATAGCACTAACCCTAACTATAACACTAACCCTAACTATAGCACTAACCCTAACTATAGCACTAACCCTAACTATAACACTAACCCTAACTATAACACTAACCCTAACTATAACACTAACCCTAACTATAACACTAACCCTAACTATAACACTAACCCTAACTATAACACTAACCCTAACTATAGCACTAACCCTAACTATAGCGCTAACCCTAACTATAACACTAACCCTAACTATAACACTAACCCTATCTATAACACTAACCCTAACCTGCCTTATCTGTTTTCTTACTTTATAACAGGATCGCTGACTGACACAGCTGTTGGCAGCAGCACTTGTGACACTGTTTCTCATCTAATCTTTCACTGACAGGAGATCTGAGGAGAAACAGCGTTTTTATGAGGCAGATCGCCCGGGAAAGTTTGTTGCTACAGCAAACTTTCCTAGTGATTTGTCTCATTGGCTGGTGTGACGCTGACATCATCAGGACCTAAACCAATCAGATCTCGATGAGATCGGGGGTTACGGGAATCATTGTGCGCCGGAATCCCCTCATTATAAGGTATGTGGGGGTCCCGATGAGCACAAAACCGCTGACCGTAGACAAACGTCGGAGCTGCACAAAGCCCTGCTAACGCTGACATTTATCTACCATTGGTGGTCATGAAGCGGTTAAGTTAAGGGTACCATCATTTCTGTCCAGGCCTATTTCATGAGTCTTATTTTTTTAAATTCTGTGGAAGCATGGCTGAAAAGCAATGTCTGACTTTCATTTGTTCATTTTCATAGATTTTTGATTTATTATTACTTTTGTCAGATTCAAGTTATTTCTGTCACCATTTTGGGTTTTTCTGTCATTAAACGAGAGGTACCAACAATTTTGATCACGTGTGTAGGAGGAGTGAATATTTTGACTCCACAGCCACTTTCCGGAAATTAACACGCAGTGGATATTGGAGAGTGAAAATTACACATTTGCCATTTTCTTACCCAGCACATAGTGCCCAGATTGTGCTCCAGGAGACACACACCACAAATTAAGTGGATTCTTCTCACTGTAATATTGCTAAATACAGGGATCCTAAATGTTGTTTGAGCTCACTGCAAGACTCAGAAGAGAGAGTGGATTTTGCTGGATTGGTTTATAGAAACTCTGTTGCTTTTCAACAGCCTTTGAGCCACTAGTAGTGTGGGAACCTCTGTTTTTCCATTGACAGATGATGGACCTGAGTGGGGACTTGTTTTTTGTGAGATGAGAATTTGTATTATTTTCACCTACATAACATTGATTGTTTTCTTTTTATTCGATATTTGGGAGGCAGAATGAACAAACAGTTGAACACCACACACTACTGGCTCATCCAACAAGGTTTTCTATTAGACTGTGAACTGTCATTGTCTTGGTAAATAATTAGTTTTTACATAGCTTGCCATTTTTATGGACAGTTTAAGTAGAAATATTCAAAAAAGTACAACTCAAAGATATTTTATTTAAAAAAAATGTTTTTTCTCTTATCAGATGACTGTACCAGGAGATCAGAGGGACAGCTGACATCTTCAATTTCTAAATCTGACGATCTTGAGATCCTACAAGATACAACTGAAGAGAATGCCATTACTCCAGATACATCATCATCCATTCACAGCAAAGATCTGTCATCTGATCCTATGAAACAGGTCCCATCTTCTGATTCATTACTGACTACTAAGGAAAATCAAAGTCACGAAAGAGGCATTAAAAAACAAACTGCTCCTAAAGCAAAGAAGTCATTTTCATGTTCAGAATGTGGGAAATGTTTTAGCCAGAAATCAGATTTGGTTACTCACCATAGAACTCACACAGGGGAGAAGCCTTTTTCATGTTCAGAATGTGGGAAATTGTTATGTTACGGTAGCTGAGGAGTGCAGGTAAAAAATGCAAAAATATAGCAAAAACACAAAATAAGAATTGTCTTATCTGATAGCAGGAGAAGCAGACACGACACAACAGGCTACAAGGGAAACTGGAAAGAAGGATTCAGACCAGAACAATTGATCACCGGCAACCCTGATGGGAAAATGACTCCCTTATATAAGACCAATCAGTAACACCTGATTCCCAGTCCTCACAATCCTCACTAGCACCGCTTGTAACCACCAGAGGGAGCCTCTGCTCAGAACTCATCTCAAACCCATTCACAACAGGAAATGTTTTAACCAGAAAGGGAATCTTGTTAAGCACCAAATAACTCACGCAGGAGAGAAGCCTTTTTCCTGTTCAGAATGTGGGAAATGTTTTACAAAGAAATCATATTTGCTTAATCACCAGAGAACTCACACAGGGGAGAAGCCTTTTTCATGTTCAGAATGTGGGAAATGTTTTAACCAGAAATCAGATTTGGTTAATCACCATAGAACCCACACAGGAGAGAAGCCTTTTTTATGTTCAGAATGTGGGAAATGTTTTAACCAGAAAGGTAATCTTGTTACACACCAAATAACTCACGCAGGGAGAAGCCTTTTTCCTGTTCAGAATGTGGGAAACGTTTTAACCATAAAGGGAATCTTGTTACACACCAGAGAACTCACACAGGGGAGAAGCCTTTTTCCTGTTCAGAATGTGGGAAATGTTTTACAAAGAAATCAAATTTGCTTAATCACCAGAGAACTCATACAAGGGAGAAGCCTTTTTCCTGTTGAGAATGGAAAATAATTTAACCGGAAAGCCCTTCTTGTTCGACATCAGCGCAGTCACACAGACGAGAAGTCTTTTTCATTTTCTTAATGTGGGAAATATTTTATTCGGAAATCATGTGTTAAAAAACATCAGAGACGTCACATAGGGGAGAAGCCTTTTTAATGTTCATAATGTTGGAATAGTTTTAACCAAAACTGAATCTTCTTAAATGGGTTGTCGCTTGTCATTCCTCATGTTTACTGACAAAAGGATAAAACTAAACTTTATTATTTCCAAATGTAAAACTATACCCATAATTCACCCCCTGAAGGTTAGTCAGTAGGTGACTAACAGAAAAAACATGTACCCCACAGTTCAGTATATAGGGTGAGGTGATGTATACACACTCGCTCTCTAAGCCTCTCATTTCTACGGGTTTCATCGTCCTCACCAAAGCCGACTCATCAGGAGACTATTTAATATTGACCTATATTCAAGAGAGACTAGACAAAAAAAAACTAAAATCATGTATCATGTTATCCGAAATAGAAAACTAGCCACATATTGGCAGATCCCAGACCTCAAACTATATACTCCGTAAGTTTATAAGCTGCTCCAGTGTCAGGAATAGATAGTGTGTGAAAATACAGTATAATTCTTGTGTTTTTCTCCAGTAGGGACTGCCCTAGTTTGGTATTGTAATAGCTGTTAATTAGTAGTGCAGACAAATTGTCCTAGACTAAACTCCGTTTTCAGACGGCCCAATATGTACCACTAATGGCCATGCTGCGGTCTGTCAAGGAATGAGTGCAATATCGCTATAAAGACTAGGGATATGTGCAACCATAATGTCTGGATGATCTGTGCCATTATTTGTGTAAATCAAGTTTATTGAATTAAGTTGGATATACAATTCAAGTTCGATTATTATTGATAAACAAAAATATAACTTGACCAGAAACATATACTGTATATATATATTAATGATACTAAGAAGTTAATCGTTAATATAAATTATTTTGACAATAAAATCAATAAAAGAGATCATTGAAATAACTGCAAAAATGTTACTATGCTTATTCCCGAATAAAGAAATACTCAAAGTGAAATTTCAAGGGAGGAAGAGAGCGAGGATGGAAAGGAGAGAGTAGAAGAAGGAGAAATAGTTAAGGAGAGAGGAGGGGAGGAAAGTTATGTGGGATAGGGGAGGAGGACTAGAAATCTCTCTGCCAGGCAGACCCATAACTCTCAGACAGCACAAGAGAGGACAAAGGACCGGATCTAATAATTTCGCAAAGTCAGGATAGTCCAGGTGTAAGTTGTCTCTGTTGTGGAGGCGCTAAAACTAGATGTAAGTATGAATCAGGGTCCTGACAACAAGAGTCTTGTTCTGGAGTTTCCCTGAATACAATCCAGGGCGCCCAGGTAGTGTAAACTTTGTCAGGATCTCCTGTTATTTGACCTATCATTTGCTCCATTCTGTAGATGTCATTGAGTTCCGCTACAAATTCAGAACGTGAAGGAGATTTCTCTTGTTTCTAAGTCTAGGAATCAGATTCCTAGTGGCAGTGAGAAAATGTCTCAGGAGATTCTTCTTAAACTTTGAGATCGATACGTTACTTAGAGATAATAAAGCTACTTCCAATGTGGGTGTGATCTCAGAAATGGATAATTTATTGTATAGTTCAAAGATCGCTAACCACAATTTCTTTATAGGCGGGCAGTCCCACCCAATGTGTGTATAGGTGCCTTCTTCTCTTAAACATCTCCAGCAAGTATCTGGAGTCGTCGGAAACATAGAATGGACAGTAGAAAGGCATCTGATAAAATCTTATAGCTCCTCCTGCGACGTCGAGCATAATGACGACCTGAACCTAAATAAAAGGATCTTTGCTCTGTCCTCGGTTGATAGAGATTTCCCACTTTGAGAAGAATGCTGGGAAGTCGTGTAAAGGGGTTTGTCCCTCTTGAAAGAGTCTGTACAGCAGAGAAATAGTGTGGCCCGGAGGGTTCGTCGATATGCAAAGAGCTTCAAATGGAGTCAGTGATCTGCATAAGTTGGTTTGTTTAGCTATTTTGATTATAAAACTTTTTATTGTTGGAAGAACCATGCACCTGCAGGTGGTTCTTTGCCCTGAAATATTTCTTGGAGGGATTTTATCCCTGTTTGGTTTACGTAGTCGTATATAATGGGACGTGAGCTTCTACCCTTATTTAGATGGGTCATTCTATCTATCCCTGCAGGGAAGGACGGATTATCATATATAGGAGTCAGCGGTCCAGGAGAAGATGAGACCTGAAGACCCCTGTCACACCGGTTGATAAGTAATATGTTTCTGGTAAGGAAGGGTAAAGAGGCGCCTCTGCCCCCGGGTAATTGCTTTTTTGAGGCGGGAGAAGAAGGAGGTGGCAAGTATAAAGGAATTGTTTGGAAATAATATAGAAGACGTGGTAGTAGGTCCATTTTTATTACATTTACCCTGCCAAACCATGAAAGCTGTAGTTTGTGCCACTGCTCTAGATCTAGTTCAGCTTTGTGTAGGGCTGTCTTGAAATTTGCTTCATACAGCTGAGATACTTTTGCTTTATTTTAACTCCCAGGTAAGTGAGTTGAAGCGCCATTTGAAGTGAAATGAGGTACTCAGCTGTTCCACTGCAGATGGCTGCATTGATATATTTAGGATCTCGGATTTGTGAGAATTAATTTTAAAGTTACTCAAATAGCCAAATTTATATAGTTCCGAGATAATATTTGGTAGGCTTATAATGGGGAAAAGAAGTATAAAAGTGTATCGTCGGGGCGTGGCTATGTAGTGAGCAGGAGAGGACGCTGCTGTGAGAGCTCCTCAGAATCCTTCAATATCCTGGCACCTGGACTCCTTTTTTAAGTACTCACTAGTGGTGATCTGGACACTGGGACCCCCTCTGGCACCCGTGAGAGGACGTGCTGCTTGCAGCTGGGCGGCTGAGGAATCCGAAGTGAACCTGATCCTGCTCCTCCACGAGGTGGGGGCCAATTTGGGAGCGCGGCTCTCCTTCTGAGAGCTGCGACCACTGACCCATATCTGCACCGCAGGCAGTGAGGAGATCAACAGCCTGATAAGAGGGGACGTGCAGTGAGTGCCCTGGAAAGATTGGAACCTGAGCGTTCTCCTTCTCCCTGCTCTCATTATTAACCCCTCGCTGTCCTAGCTGGTGATATTGCTGTGGGAGGCTCTGAATACCCTCCTCATTGCTGCTATCTCTGTGGAACTTTCTCTACCCTTCCCGGCTGCAAGGGACTCTTCTGAATAATACTTATAAATATATGTGGCCTGGAAGTCAGCTCCTTTGTCGGCCATAAGCGCACACGCGGTCTCTCAGAGGTGCTGCTTGAGAAGCACAGGAGCGCGCTGTAAGAACCAGGGGACCGGCGCAGAGACTGCCAGCGGGTTCGAGGACCAGGAAATTCCCGGGTGGACGTGGGACGCCGCCGGGAGATCTGGGGACCGGAGCTCAAAGCCCGAGACATTGCCGCTGAGAAGAGGCCTCGCCAGTCACCTGGCTCCGTCTGTGACACACCAAGCAGGTATATCGGGAGTCGACTGCAGTGTGCCTCGGAGGCTCAGCACAGGCAGGCACGTGCCGAGAGGGATCCCTGGGGAGTGGAGGAAGGAAACGGGACTTGCGGTAACTGGGCCATCACTACTACACGTTGGAGACTCTTTCCTGCCATTAGGACCCCCGCCATCTTTGTCCATAACGCCCAGAGAGGAGCGCTAGCCCTGTGACCACACAAGACGTTCTGGTAGTCTCAGCGTCACAGCTCTCACAATTATATCACGAAGTTCCAGTGACTTTTATTTTATTTCTTCACGCAGCTATAATCTTTATCACCACCTCAGTCATATTCCCTGGAGGGATCTGCAGACTGACAGACATAGGGTCACTGGCTCACGCAGTTCCAGGTGCACACTGACACCTGGTAGCTAGCTTCTGCATATCGCTTATACCAATTCAGGAGTGCTGTTTTTGGTTGTAATAATTTACAAAAGTGATTCTCTGGACTGGGTGGACGTCTCCCCCAAGCTGTATTACTTCATAGACGCCCAGACTGGTAGGGGCTTGCAAATGATGGGCCTGGTCTGTTAGACTGGACGGCCTACCCCCCACACCTTCTCAAAAGTACTAAGTAGAGACTTCCGGGAGGCGGAGCCAAGGAATGGCCGCTTTTTAGCAGAGCTCCCCGCTGGCCTACTCTCATTTGGGGCTATCCCTTAATTTGTGAGAGGAGAAACAGCTTTAATCAGCGGGGGGAATACCTGGATGGGGGGCTCGTCTGTCGGGTCTGCCTCTCCAGGCTTCTCGGGAGGCTCTGGGCGCAGGGGACGCCGTGCAGTGTGGTGCGAGCTGCGGACCAGCTGTGCTACACGCTCCATATAGGAGTTACATGCTACATAGCAGATTCTAATGTAACTTTTCTTAACTGAGACATCACCGCCTTCTATCTTCTCACCAATGTCGCGGAGTATGGATAAATTTGTGGGCAAACAATCTAAAGGAGGCCGTGCCTCTACTCTAAACCAACAAGGCTCATCCTCGCCTAAATCTACCTCTGATACCAGTAGCGAGACTTCTCATTCAATAGTGGATGCCATCATGGAACGCCTTATGCCCGAAATAGACTCTAGATTTGCCACTCTTCAAACTTCAATAGACTCAATAATATCACAAGTTAATAGTCAGGGCACTCGCCTGGATGAGGCTGAACAACGTATCTCTGATCTGGAGGAGGTTACCAGGGAAATGGCAGAATGTCTAGAGGGAAAAGAGAAAGTCGTCACAGAGCTTCAATCCAAAGTGGATGACTTAGAAAACCGATCTAGACGCAATAACTTGAAACTGATAGGACTACCTGAGTCCATACATCCCTCTGAATTGCTAAAATTAACATCTGAGTGGCTGCCGGAAGCCTTGGACATTCAACTAACATCCAGATCAATGGCGGTCGAGAGAGCTCACAGAATAGGCCCGCAGAGGGGAAAAGACAATGACAGACCCAGACCGGTGATATTCAAGGTCCTTGACTTTCAAGACAAAATTTGTCTACTCAATGCTTACAGGAAGAAAGCGCACCTATCCTACAAAGGGCACAAAGTTCTGATGTTTCAGGACTATTCGGCCATGGTGACGACCAGACGTAGGGCCTTCAACCCGGTGTGTAAGTTGCTGGCTGACAAAAACATTAGGTTCGGCCTACAATATCCAGCGATACTGCGCTTCAATCTATCTGGGAAAAACTGGGCTATCGACGACCCGGTGAAGGCTCTGGAGGTTGTCCGGGATACTTCCCAGCCACCATGAGCAAGATCCAGAGTGGCTTACTCAGTGACAATACCATGAATCACATAAGGTGATGTCAACTGACATCTGTTTGTTATGTTGTTTTTTGCTGTACTTTTACCTCTGCGTCTAACGTTGGGATGCAGGTTTAAGGGAAATGTTGAATATGGCACACAGTTACAAATTTTGTGGGAGGGGGAGGTTTTTTGGGGAGAGGGTCTCTGCATTCGACTTCAGGTAATCAATAATCCAGGGATTCTATTGCCTACTCGCTGGGATGGGCAGGGATCCTATTATTATGTAACGGTTATATCTTATCATATTTCCCGCACTGGAGTGGGTTAATGGTAGATATCAACAGGCAAAAAATATCCGCTATGACATCTCGCCTTTGGTGTTCTTGGAATGTCAATGGCCTAAATTCCCCGGTCAAGAGGAAAAAAATTTTAAATTATCTGCATCAAAAAAATTTTCACATTGTACTTTTGCAGGAGACACACTGGGTGTCAGGGACACCGCACTGCACTTGCTCACTGAGCCAGTGCGCATGTCCTGAGTGAACAAACTGTGCCCAAAGATACCTGTATAGCAGAGCCGCAGCAGGGAAGACGTGTGTTTCAGAGGACCAGGACCTTCCACATGTGACTGCCAAGGGGCGGAGCCGGCCACACGTCTCTCAGAGGCAGCAGTAGCAGATAGAGAATGCTTCAGGCCGGAGGACCTGCAGGCATGTGACTGCCTAGGGGCGTGGCCTAAGCTCCAGAGATCTAGGATACCAGCAGCAATACCAGCAGGGCGCGGGAGCGCCGCTCTACAATCATTGCAAGACAGGTACACTGTGCTTATTGAATATATATTGGATATCCTATGGTGGATTCTAAAGCTTTCATTACCTCTTCATAAGAATTCTCATTTTCTATAGGAAATCAATTTCTTTGACCATTTAATTAAGCGACTCTATGAGTACGACTCGGGAAGAGTCGAAACGTCAGATTTTCTTTGTCGCTATATACATTTTGCTCCCTGTCGCCACAAATAAAGTTATAATTTGCATGGAATTCCTACTAGTGTGCGGTATAATTTGTATGCTATCCGCTAACGGTAGGGCATCACACCAGTCACTTTGCAGAGCAGAAATCAAACATCGAAGAATTTGTTCAAGCGACTGGTTGGTGCGCTCCGTCTGCCCGTTACTCTCTGGGTGGTCGGCTGAGGAAAAGGACAAAGATATCCCCAACCTTTTGCAAAAAGCCCGCCAAAACTTGGCCACAAATTGTGTCCCTCTGTCAGATACAATATTCATAGGTACCCCATGTAACCGTACAATCTGTGCGAGGAAATGCTTCTCTGCAGAAGGTAGACTTGCCATAGGTACAAAATGCGCTAACTTAGAAAACCTGTCCACAACTACCCAGATAACCGTGTTACCCCGAGAAGAAGGAAGGTTGATAATGAAGTCCATGGACAAGTGGGTCCATGGCCTTCCTGGAATTGGCAAAGGCACCAATTCCCCGGCCGGTCGGCAATGAGAGCTCTTAGAACGAGCGCATACCCCACACGCAGCGACATGCTTCTTAATATCTGAAGCCATCAAAGGCCACCAAAAAACTCTAGCCACTGCCTCTCGTGTGGCAGAAATGCCTGGGTGAGCACTCAGTTTTGAATCATGGAACTCACGCAGGAGCCTGGTGCGTAACTGCTGAGGAACAAACAATTTGTTTTCGGGTTTGGACCTTGGAGCTAAAGATTGAGCCCCCACAATCTCCCGCTCCAATTCCGAAGACACTTCAGCTATAACGATATTGGGTTGAAGAATGGGGGACGGTGGGTCAGGGGCGGAAAGCAGCTCAAAACTACGTGATAAAGCATCAGCTTTCACATTTTTAGACCCTGGGCGAAAAGTTATAGAGAATTTAAATCTGGAAAAAAAAAAGTGACCAACGGGCCTGCCTAGGAGTCAGTCTTTTAGCAGATTTGATATACTCTAGGTTTTTGTGGTCGGTGATGACTGTGATGGGGTGAGCCGCCCCCTCCAAAAAATGCCTCCATTCCTCGAACGCCAACTTGATTGCTAAGAGTTCTCTATTACCAACGTCATCATTTCTCTCAGCCTGAGAAATTTTTTTCAAGAAATAGGCACAAGGTTTGAGGTTAGTCAGAGAAGTAGGTCCCTGTGACAACACTGCCCCCACCCCAACCTCCGAAGCATCAACTTCAACCACAAACGGCTTGGATGAGTCAGGTTGAACCAGAACAGGAGCGGATGTGAAACAATTTTTCAAAGTTAAAAAAGATTGTTTGGCCAACGGGGACCAGTTCCTAACATCTGCCCCTTCACGTGTGAGATCCGTGAGGGGTTTCACAATCTGAGAAAAACCCTTGATAAACCTGCGATAGTAATTCGTGAATCCCAAGAAGCGCTGGAGTCCTCTAAGGTCCTGAGGTTGGACCCACTCCATAATGGCTTGCACCTTCTTGGGATCCATACGAAACCTCTGTGGAGAGATTATGAGACCCAAAAATGATAGCTCCTGAACAAAGAAAGAACATTTCTCCAGCTTAACAAATAATTGATTTTCCCTGAGTCTTTGAAACACAGTTTTAACATGAGATAAATGAGAATGTCTGTCAGAGGAATATATCAGTATATCATCCAAGTAGATCACAACAAAACGGCCAATGAGGTCCAAAAAAACTACATTAATGAAATTTTGAAACACAGCTGGAGCATTGGTGAGACCGAAAGGCATGACGAGATTCTCAAATAACCCCTCAGTAGTAAGAAAAGCAGTTTTCCACTCATCCCCTTCCCGTACTCTTATCAAATTATAAGCCCCCCTGAGGTACAATTTTGAAAACCACTTGGCCCCAGAGAGCTGGTTACAGAGATCAGGAATCAGAGGCAGGGGGTATGTATTCCTGACTGTGATTTTATTAAGTTCTCGAAAGTCGAGGCAGGGACGTAGACCGCCATCCTTCTTTTTAACAAAGAAAACCCCGCAGCTACTGGGGACACTGAGGGCCTTATATGCCCTTTGCGAAGACTTTTAGCTATGTATTGCTTCATAGCCAGGCGCTCCGGGCCTGACAAATTAAACAGACGGGCCTTGGGCAATTTGGCTCCAGGGAAAAGATCAATAGCACAGTCAAATGATCTATGCGGAGGCAGAGCCTCAGCCTCACTTTCAGAGAACACATCCTCAAAGTCTTTCAGGTACTCCGGAATACCCTCCAGACCAACAGAAGACACTGAGACAGGTTTTGCAAGTTTCAGACAATAAACAGGTTTATGGCAACAGTTGACACATTGGGATCCCCATTTAATAATCTCCCCTGATTCCCAGTCAATAACTGGGTTGAGGCGTTGAAGCCATGGCATACCCAG
This sequence comes from Oophaga sylvatica, assembly GCA_033576555.1. Classification (NCBI taxonomy): domain Eukaryota; kingdom Metazoa; phylum Chordata; class Amphibia; order Anura; family Dendrobatidae; genus Oophaga; species Oophaga sylvatica. Next base: position 84,411 of record JARQOD010000601.1, read on the forward strand.
CACTAGCCCTATGGGCAATTTGTCCATGACGAAACATTCCATGTCTTCTTTGTGGGAAGAACCAACCTGCAAAGAAAACCTTTTGGAAGCATAAAGAATCCCTGTTAAGGTAAGAGGGGAAGAGTCGATAGCAACAATTTTAAGGGGTGTCTCCAGCCTGACTGTCCCTATCTTATGTTGGGAGACGACACAGGAACTGATCAGATTGAGAGATGAACCACTGTCCACCAATGCTGTTGAGAAAAAACGATAGTTGTCTACCAACAATTCCACCTTTAGCACGACTTTAGGACATGAGGAAAATAGTACCTGAAGGTCTGGGCAGCCTCCTCGACCGCTACCCAGACCTAGTAGTTTTCCGCCATCTTAGATGACGGACAGGTGGGGCAATCTTTTCTCCAATGTCCGGACTCTCCACAATAGAAACAGAGTTGTTTCTCCCGGCGATGTCTTCTCTCCTCTTTTAGCGAGGTGGTGCCAATGTCCATGACCTCAGTAGTGGCTCCAGTCTCTTTGCTGCCAGCAAACAGTGAGGTTTCACACTGCATGACATCCCTGGCGCGTAGCCTGCGGTCCATTCGTACGGCCTGGGTTATGGCGTCCTCCAAAGTATCAGGTGGAGGATGAAGGGCCAGGGCGTCCTGGAGACGTTCAGACAGGCCTCTGCGGAATAGCCCTCGAAGGGCGGCATCATTCCAGGAGACCTCCGCTGCCCAACGTCGGAACTCCGAACAGAACCACTCGGCTGAATGTTTACCCTGACGAACACTCATTACCATGTCCTCAGCCACACGGACCCTGTCAGGCTCATCATAGATGCGGCCCAGGGCATGAAAAAATGCATCAACAGTCATCCTCTCAGGAGCAGAAGGAGAGAGAGAAAAAGCCCAGGCTTGTGGGGCCCCCGAAGTAGGGAAATAATGACCCCCACCCTCTGGAACTCATCCCCAGAAGAGCGAGGCCTCAGGGAGAAAAAAAGTTTACACCCCTCCCTGAAGGCTCTGAACTCATTTTTATCCCCTGAGAAGTAGTCGGGCAGTTTAACTGGAGATTCAGGAGATAATAACAACATCCCTACCACCAGTACCCAGAGACCCCGCAGCGACAGCCCCCTGTACGTTATCTACCAGCTGCTGCTGGGTCTGAGCCATCATGCGCTGCTCAACATTCAACTCCTGGAACCCTTGCGTCAGACGTTTCACCTGACCTGCTAACACCTGCATGGGATCCATGGGGATAACACTCCTAAATCTCCCCCTAAGAAAAAAAATGTAACGGTCGTTTATAATGTCAGGGACACCGCACTGCACTTGCTCACTGAGCCAGTGCGCATGTCCTGAGTGAACAAACTGTGCCCAAAGATACCTGTATAGCAGAGCCGCAGCAGGGAAGACGTGTTTCTGAGGAACAGGACCTTCCGCATGTGACTGCCAAGGGGCGGAGCCGGCCACACGTCTCTCAGAGGCAGCAGTAGCAGATAGAGAATGCTTCAGGCCGGAGGACCTGCAGGCATGTGACTGCCAAGGGGCGTGGCCTAAGCTCCAGAGATCTAGGAAGGTAAAGGAAAACTCCTAGAAGGGTAACTAAGAAATAAATTTACCAAGGGGCATAGACAGAATGAATAGTCAGGATAGCCAGGTCATACACAGAGGGAGCAACGCAGTACAAGAGGAGCAGGCAGAGAATAATCAGAACACAGCCAAGGGGTCATACACAGAGGGAGCAACGCAGTACAGAAGAGACAGGCAAAACTCGTAACAGGGACACAGCCAAATCAGAACCAGACAGACAAAACGTAGCACAGGCACAAAGCACTGGAAGCACAGGGTCAGACACACTCAGCCAAAGGTCAGAGTATAAATGACAAAGATTGGCCTCACAGTGAGGCTATAAAAAGCCTCCCAGGACCCAGAAAGAGGCCAACCAAGTTAACCCCGCGACTACCTGGTCCAAGAACCCAGTAAACCATGACACTGGGTGAAGGGCAACCATCCGGGGTTTTCTAGCAAAACAATTATGGTATGTGCAGAAGCTTCTTTTACTAAAAAACAGAGGGGTGTCGCTATTATGATAAACAGGAATATTGACCATGAGATAGTGGATGTGTTAGAAGATCCTTCAGGGAGGTTTGTCTGCGTTAAGCTGGTTATGAAGGGGACAACCTACAGTGTTATTAATATTTATGCGCCAAATTCATCGGATCCGCTCTTTCGGGCTAATGTGCTAAAACAAATCGCAGGATGGGACACCTCCCATATGATTGTGGGTGGCGATTTTAACGAGGTGCATGACATCGAGATGGATAGATCTACTTCTCAATCTCCTCATATACTACGCAGGGGAGACTAATACAATCTTTTTTAGATTACTTGGGACTGCTGGATGTCTGGAGAGTGCAACACCCTGCTGAGAGAGATTACTCTCACTATTCACATGTTCATAATTCCCATGCTAGAATTGACTACTGGTTGTTGGGCCCCTCACTCATGCCAAGAATCACACATGCCAAAATTCTGGTCATGCACATCTCAGATCATGCACCGATAACGTTCAGCCTAAAACTAACTAACCCAATCTATTTTCATAGGAAATGGAGATTCCCGTAATATTTATATCACTCAGATGATTTAAAAAAATTCATGCAATTCTCATGGGATACGTACAAATCTGATAACCAAATACATTGTGAAACACCAATTCTTTTCTGGGATACCTCTAAAGCAGTGTTGAGAGGGCAAATAATCGCGTATATATGTCATAAAAAAAACAGTTGCAGGAGCGGACCCTGGCAGCGCAGAAGGTTTTAACCTTAGCATATAAAAACTTTAAACTTAATAATTCACCCCTCACGAAAAAAACAATATATCGAGGCAAAGGAATCGGCGGATGCACTAGCTCATGAATGGGCCACTTATAGTATTGATCTCCAAAAGCACAAATTTTTTAAATGGGGCAACAAACCTGGCAAATTACTTGCATCTCTTACTAGACCATATAGAAAGGCCACAAGGATTCACAAAATTGGGACCAAAGAGGGCAGAGTGTTGACAGAGAATGAGGAGATTGTAGAGGAATTTAGATCATTTTTTGGCTCCCTCTACAAAGCGGAGAAGAGAGAGGGGGACGATATTTTAAACTTTATGCAAACGGAGGTGGCACCTTTACTAACAGAGGAACACAGGGAAATCCTTAATGCTCCTATATCCCCTTCAGAAGTCATCCAAACTATCAGCTCCTTGAAGCTCTCCAAATCTCCTGGCCCTGATGGGTATAGTAATGAATTTTACAAAATATTGGGAGGCAGTATAGGGACACATCTTTGTGAAGTCTTTAATCAGTTGGTTCGATCGGGGCAGCTCCCGGACCGTTTCAATGAAGCAGACATAATAGTGCTCCCCAAACCGGGCAAAGACCCTTCACTAGTGGAAGGATATAGACCAATCTCGCTTTTAAACTCCGACTTTAAAATTTTCACTAAAATACTAGCAAATAGAGTGCAAAAAATAATCCCCAACCTGATATTGCCTCAACAAATTGGGTTTGTCCACGGTAAATCCATAACATACAAAATACGGACGGCTTTGGGAGCTATCTCCTATGGAAAATCTCATGGTTGTTTAGAGTCTATTGTGGTGAGCCTGGATTGTTGTGAATGTGTTAGAAATGAATTCTGAGCAGAAGCTCCCTCTGGTGGTTACAAACAGTACTGAACCATTCAATGAAGATTGTGAAGATTGGCAATCAGGAGTTACAGACTGGTCTTATATAAGGGAGGTTCTCTCCCATCATGTTTGCCAGTGATCAATTGTTCTTGTCTCAACTGTGGTTCCTGGTTCACTTTGAAGCTTGCTGAGTCTTTCCTGCATCTTCTGCTATCAGATAAGATATTTTCTGCTTTTATTTTTTTGCTTGCTTTTTGCATTGTTCTCTGCACTTCTGTGGAGGTCAGCCAGGTCCCCTCCGGGGGCTTGTGCTCCTCTCAGTTTACCTGAGCCACTGTTATTTGTTCATTTGCCTTTTCCAGTTTTTTCAGTGGCTGCGGCTTAGTTTTGTTACACCAGAGAACTAATTTAGGTGGTAGAGGTCGTGTGATCTCAGGTGTTTTTGCAATTAGTAGAGTTGGTATTTTTTAGGGTTTTTTGGATTGCAGTAAGTGCCCTTCCTATCCTTTTCTTTCTAGGAAGATTGAGCCCCAATGTTTGCTTATACTATTTTCTGTCTGTGTCTGTATTTCCTCTTGTCTAACCGCCATTACATGTTTGGGGGCTTCCTATGTTCTTTGGGGATCTGCTCCGGGGCAGATAGCTTTCCTCTTTCTATCTTTAGGTGTAGTTAACCTCTCAGGCTGTGACGAGGCTTCTAGGACCAACTTAGGAACGCTCCACGGCTGCCTTTAGTTGTGGTGGTTAGTCAGGGTACTGCAATCCAGTAGATTCCAACCTCTCTGGTGTATTGCCGTTTTGGCCTGCTCTCCTCAGCTACCAAATAATAACAGTATCACCGGCCAAAACTGAAAATTATATGGTACTCACAGAAGGGAAAAATAGTGTGGGAAAAAAAAAAAAAAAGTTGTCAGAGTTGTCAGAGATTTTTTTTTTTTTTTCTGTTTGTTGCATTTTTTTTCCCTCTTTTTCTCTGGGTGCTGAGGATTTTTTTTTCTCTCAATGGAGTTTGCACAGTTGTCTGGCCGTGTGGATCAGCTTGCCACTGAAGTTCGGAGTATTGCTACCTATCTTGCAGGGTTGCCAGTTGTGGAAACTAGGATCCCCATGCCAGATTTGTTTTTAGGGGAACGAGCTAAATTTCTGAATTTCAAAAATAACTGTAAGTTGTTTTTTGCCTTAAAACCTAAGTCCTCAGGGAACGCAGCACAGCAGGTTCAAATTGTCATCTCTCTCCTGCGCGGCGATCCTCAGGATTGGGCTTTTTCCCTGACACCTGGGGACCCTGTTTTGAGTAATGTTGATGCATTTTTTCTGGCTCTGGGGTTATTGTGCGATGAACCTAATGTCACTGATCAAGCTGAAAAAACCTTGTTGGCATTAAATCAGGGGCTTGAGGACGCTGAGTTAGACTGTCAGAAATTCTGAAAGTGGGCAGTCCTGACCAAATGGAATGATGATGCTTTGGCAGCCCTTTTTCAGAAGGGTCTGTCAGAGAATGTAAAAGATGTTATGGTGGGTTTCCCTGCTCCCTCTGGTCTCAATGATTCTATGTCATTAGCGATTCAAATTGACAGACGTTTGCGTGAGCGTAGAGGTATGCGTGGTATAGTGTTGCCTTGTGAACCAGCTTCTGAACCCATGCAGTGTGATAGAGTGGCTTCTGGGACACAGCGTCATGAGTTTCGAAAATGCAATGGGTTATATTTCTACTGTGGTGACGCCTCTCATGCTACTTCAGTCTGCCCTAAGCGGGGAAGACGTTTTGCACGCTCTGTTGTCTTGGGTAGTGTTCAGACTAAATTTCTGTTGACTGTTACCCTGATTTGCTCCCTGTCCACATTTTCTGCTCAGGCTTTTGTTGATTCGGGAGCAGCTATTAACCTGATGGATTTTGATTTTGCTAAACGTTGTGGGTTTCCCTTGATACCCCTACGGAAGTCTATTCCCCTACTGGGGATTGATTCTACCCCTTTGGCTGAGAATAAACCCCAGTTCTCTACTCAGGTGATAATGAGGGTTGAACCTGATCATCAGGAGAGTTGCAAATTTTTGGTGCTGTATAATCTGCATGACATTACACTGTGTTCCAAATTATTATGCAAATAATATTTCCCAGATTTTCCCAAATTACCTATATGAATTGCTGTCATTGTAATTTTCCAGTCAAATAACTATTAGAGTACAATTGAAAGGTTTTTGTACAAACTGCCTATGATAACAGTATATTTTTTAAAAAATAAAACACTCAAACTGCACTCAAAATGCATGTTCCAAATTATTAGGCACAGCAGAGTTTTCAACCTTTTCATTTTAATAAAGAACAAAACAATGGTCATTTTTGAAATTATAAGCATTAGCAGGTTATTACAAACTGAAATCAAACAGTTTTCAACTCAAAACTTTATTCTAGGTGATGTTACATTTGCACATAGGACCCCTTGTTCGAAAGGAGCTTCTGAACTCTCTCGTCCATTGAATTTGTCAGGTTTTGGATGGTTTCTGCTTCAATTGTTTTGCGTGAGGACAGAATACCCTCCCAGAGCTGTTGCTTAGATGTGAACTGCCTCCCGCCATCATAGACACTCCTTTTGATGATGCTCCACAGGTTCTCTATGGAATTGAGGTCAGGGGAGCATGGGGATCACACCATAAGTTTGTCCCCTTTTATGCCCAAAGCAGCCAGAGATGCAGATGTGTTATGTGCAGCATGAGACGGTGCATTATCATGCATGAAAATGATCTTGCTGCGGAATGCACGGTTCTTCTTCTTCAACCATGGCAGGAAGTGCTGTTTGAGAAACTCAACATACACTATGGAGTTCATCTTTACCCCTTCAGGGATCCTAAAGGGGCCGACAATCTCTCTCCCCATGATTCCAGCCCAAAACATTACCCCACCTCCTCCTTGTTGGCGCCATAGCCGTGTTTGCATGGGGTGTCCATCAACCAGTCATCCTCCACTCCATCCATCTGGACCATCGAGCGTTGCACGGCACTCATCGGTGAACAAAACAGTTTTGAAGTCAGTCTTCATGTATTGTTTGGCCCACTGGAGCCGTTTCTGCTTGTGTGCAGTGGATAGAGGAGGTCGACAGGATGGCTTACGCACAGCTGCAAACCTCTGAAGGATCCTGCATCTTGTTGTTTGGGGGGCGTTGGAGGCACCAGCAGCTTCAAAAACTTGTCTGCTGCTATGACAAGGCTTTTTTGCCGCTGCTCTTTTAACCTGACGTAATTGCCTATAGGAAAGAGTCCTCAATTTTCCCTTATCAGCACGCACACGTGTGTACTGTGAATCAGCTACATACTTCTTGATTGTGCGATGATCACGATTAAGTGTCTTGGCAATGTTGATTGTAGTCATGCCTTGACCTAAACACTCCACAATTTGTTGCTTCTGAGCAGCCGACACATCCTTTTTCTTTCCCATTTTGGCAGAAAATGTAGGCTGCTTAATAATGTGGGACAGCCTTCTTAAGTAGTCTTGCCTTTCATTGGACACACCTGCCAAACTAATTAGCACAGGTGTCTGCAATTGCTTACAGTGATATAAAGAGCCCTGACACACATCACCATCAATGAGTTTAACTGACAAACAAAACAATTCTTACCTTATCACTCTTAAACAATTTTTGCATAATAATTTGGAACACAGTGTATTGTACTAGGTTTCCCTTGGTTACAGTCTCATAATCCTGTTTTGGATTGGAAATCTGTGTCTGTAACCAGTTGGGGCTGCCAATGTGTTAATGCCAACACTCCTGTTTTTTCTGCTCTCCCCAGGCTCAGGATGTTCCTGACTTTTTGACTGATTTTTCTGATGTGTTTAGCGAAAGTAAATCTGCATCCATGCCCCCCCATAGGAGCTATGACTGCGCTATTGAATTAGTGCCTGGTAGTAAATTCCCTAAACGTCGCCTTTTTAACTTATCTGTACCTGAACATGACGCTATGCGGTCTTATATCAAGGAGTCATTGGAGAAGGGTCATATCAGACCATCCTCTTCACCCTTGGGTGCCGGTTTTTTCTTTGTGGCCAAAAAGGATGGTTCATTAACCCCTTTATTCCATCAGACGTACTATTCCGTCCATGTGACCCTGGACCTAATTCCCATGGACGGAATAGTACGTCATGGGCGATCAGCTGCACTCGCGGGGGAGCGCAGCTGATCGCCGCCGGGTGTCAGCTGATTATCACAGCTGATACCCGTGACTGTGTGTCAGGAGCGGTCACGGACCGCTCCCGGCACATTAACCCTTGGCACACCGCGATCAAACATGATCGCGGTGTACCCGGGGCACAGGGGAGGATCGCGCAGGCAGGGGGCTCCCTGCTCGCTCCCCTGAGACCCTCAGAGCAGCGCGATGTGTCGCGCTGTTCCGAGTGTCCGTCCTCCCTCCAGGTCCCCGGATCCAAGATGGCGCCGGGGTCCTGCAGGGAGGCGGCTTCCTCAGTGCCTGCTGAGAGCAGGCGCTGGGGAAGCCTGCAGCGATGCCAGAGCGATCGCTGGTGTGACAGAGTGCTGTGCACACTGTCACACCAGCGATCTGCTAAAATACAGTGATGTACCACCCTGGGACAAAGTAAAAAAGTAATAAAAGTAAAAATAAAAAGTTGTAAAAAAAATCATAAAAAAAAAAAAAATATTCCCAATAAATTCATTTTTTCCTGTAAATAAAAAAAACCAAAACAATAAAAGTACACATATTTGGTATCGCCGCATCCGTAACGACCCCCCTATAAAACTGTCCCACTAGTTAACCCCTTTAGTGAAACCCTTAAAAAAAAAAAAAAAAAAACGAAGCAAAAATCAATGCTTTATCATCATACCGCCGAACAAAAAGTGGAATAACACGCGATCAAAAAGACCGATATAAATAAACATGGTACCACTGAAAACATCATCTTGTCCCGCAAAAAACGAGCCATCACACAGCATCTTCAATGAAAAAATAAAAAAGTTATAGCTCGCAGAATAAAGCGATGCAAAAATAATAATTTTTTATATAAAATTGTTTTCATTCTATAAAAGCGCCAAAACATAAAAAAAATGATATAAATGAGGTATCGCCATAATCGTACTGACCCGAAGAATAAAACTGCTTTATCAATTTTACCACACGCGGAACGGTATAAACGCCTCCCCAAAAGAAATTCATGAATTGCTGATTTTTGTTCATTCTAACCTCCCAAAAATCGAAATAAAAAGCGATCAAAAAATGTCACGTGCTCAACAATGGTACCAATAAAAACGTCAACTCGTCCCGCAAAAAATAAGACCTCACATGACTCTGTGGGCCAAAATATGCAAAAATTATAGCTCTCAAAATGTGGTGATGCAAAAAACTATTTTTTGCAATAAAAAGCGTCTTTTAGCGTGACAGCTGCCAATCACAAAAACCCGCTATAAATAGTAAATCAAACCTGTTATGATTTGGTAGCTTAGGAGTGCAGGTAAAAAAGGCAATACACCAGAGCAGTTGGAATCTATGAGATTGCAGTACCCTGACTAACCACCACAACTAGAGGCAGCCGTGGAGCGTTCCTACGTTGGTCCTAGACGCCTCGTCACAGCCTGAGAAACTAACTATACCTAAAGATAGAAAGAGGAAAGCTATCTGCCCCGGAGCAGAGCCCCAAAGATAATAGAAAGCCCCCAAACATGTAATGGCGGTTAGACAAGAAGAAATACTGACACAGAAAGAAAATAGTATGAGCAAACGTTGGGGCCCAAACTATCTAAAAAGAAAAGGATAGGAAGGGCACTTACTGCAATCCCAAAAAACCCTGAAAAGCTCCAACTTTACTAATTTCAAAAACACCTGAGATCACACTACCTCTACCACCTAAATTAGTTCTCTGGTGTAACAAAATCAAGACAGCAGCCACTGAAAAAACTGGAAAAAGCAAATGTACAAACATCAGTGGCTGAACAAAACTGAGAGGCAAAAGCCCCCGGAAGGGACCCTGAAGGCCCCCACAGAAGTGCAGGACAAAATGCAAAAATAAGAAAATGTCTTATCTGTTAGCAGGAGATGCAGACACGACACAGCAGGCTACAAATGAAACAGGAATCAAGGATTGAGACCAGAACAATTGATCACCGGCAACCCTGATGGGAAGGTGACTCCCTCATATAAGACCAGTCAGTAACACCTGATTCCCAATCCTCACAATCTTCACTGGACAGTCCAGTACCGCTTGTAACCACCAGAGGGAGCCTCTGCTTAGAACTCATCTCAAGTCCATTCACAACACAAACCCCCCTTTATCACCCCCTTAGTTAGGGAAAAATAATAAAATTAAAAAAATGTATTTATTTCCATTTTCCCGTTAGGGTTAGGGTTGGCGCTAACGTTAGGATTAGGGTTGGGATTAGGGTTAGGGGTGTGTTAGGGTTAGGTTTGTGGTTAGGGTTGGGACTAGGGTTAGGGGTGTGTTGGGGTTAGGGTTGGAGTTAGAATTGGGGGGTTTCTGCTGTTTAGGCACACAGGGGCTCTCGAAATGTGACATGGCGCCTGATCTCAATTCCAGCCAATTCTGCGTTGAAAAAGTCAAATGGTGCTCCTTCACTTCTGAGCTCTGCCATGCGCCCAAACAGTAGTTTACCCCCGCATATGGGGTATCAGCGTACTCTGGACCACAAGAGTTATTGTGCAATTTGGCCTATTTCTCCTGTTACCCTTGGGAAAATAAAAAACTGGGGGCGACAAAATCATTTTTGTAAAAAAAAAAAAAATGATTTTTTTGTTTTTACGGCTGTATGTTATAAAACTTCTGTGAAGTACTTGGGGCTTCATAGCGCTCACCACACTTCTAGATAAGTTCCTTGTGGGGTCTATTTTCCAAAATGGGGTCACTTGTGGGGGGTTTCCACTGTTTAGGCGCATCAGGGGCTCTCCAAATGCGACATGACGCCCCCAGACCATTCCATCAAAGTCTGCAATCCAAAACATCACTACTTCCCTTCCGAGCCCAGACGTGCACCCATACAGTCGTTTTCTCCCACATATTGGGTATCAGCGTACTCAGGACAAATTGGACAACAAATTTTGGGGTCCAATTTCTCCTGTTACCCTTGTGAAAATAAAATATTGGGGGCGAAAAAATCATTTTTGTAAAAAAAAAAAGGATTTTTTATTTTTACGGCTGTACGTTATAAACTTCTGTGAAGCACTTCGGGGTTCAAAGTGCTCACCACACATCTAGATAAGTTCCTTGTGGGGTCTATTTTCCAAAATGGGGTCACTTGTGGGGGGTTTCCACTGTTTAGGCGCTTCAGGGGCTCTCCAAATGCGACATGACGCCCCCAGACCATTCCATCAAAGTCTGCAATCCAAAACGTCACTACTTCCCTTCCGAGCCCCGACGTGCGCCCATACAGTAGTTTACTCCCACATATTGGGTATCAGCGTACTCAGGACAAATTGGACAACAACTTTTGGGGTCCAATTTCTCCTGTTACCCTTGTGAAAATAAAATATTGGGGGCGAAAAAATCATTTTTGTAAAAAAAAAAAAGATTTTTTATTTTACGGCTGTACGTTATAAACTTCTGTGAAGCCCTTTGGGGTTCAAAGTGCTCACCACACATCTAGATAAGTTCCTTGAGGGGTCTAGTTTCCAAAATGGTGTCATTTGTGGGGGGTTTCCACTGTTTAGGCAGAACAGGAGCTCTCCAAACACGACATGGCATCCAGCCAATTCTGCGTTGAAAAAGTCAAACGGCGCTCCTTCCCTTCCAAACTCTGCCATGCACCCAAACAGTGGTTTACCCCCACATATGGGGTATCAGCGCACTCAGGACAAATTGCACAATAACTTTTGGAGTCTTGTTTCCCTTAGGAAAATAAAATTTGGGGTGAAAAGATCAATTTTGTGGAAAAAATATGATTTTTTAATTTTACGGCTCTACGTTATAAACTTGTGTGAAGCACTTGGGGGTTCAAATTGCTCACCAAAGACCTAGATAAGTTCCTTAGGGGGTCTAGTTTCCCAAATGGGGTCACTTGTGGGGGGTTTCCACTGTTTAGGCACATCAGGGGCTCTCCAAATGCAACATAGCGTCCAATCTCAATTCCAGCCAATTTTGGTTGGAAAAAGTCAAATGGTGCTCCTTCCATTCCAAGCTCTGCCATGCGCCCAAACAGTGGTTCCCCCCCACATATGGGGTATCAGCGTACTCAGGACAAATTGGACAACAAATTTTGTGGTCCAATTTCTCCTGTTACCTATGGGAAAATAAAAAATTAGTGACTAAAAGATAATTTTTGTGGGAAAAAAATAGGATTTTTTATTTTCATGCCCGGGCATTATAAACTTGTGTGAAGCACTTGGGGGTTCAAAGTGCTCACCAAAGATCTAGATAAGTTCCTTAGGGGGTCTAGCTTCCAAAATGGGGACACTTGTGGGGGGTTTCCACTGTTTAGGCTCATCTGGGGCACTACAAACGGAACATGACCCCCATCAATGTTTGCATTCCAAAACGTTACTGCTTCCTTTCCAAGCCCTGCCGTGCGCCCAAACAGTTTACCCCCCCCCACATATGGGGTATCAGCGTACTCAGGACAAATTGGACAACAAGTTTTGGGGTCCAATTTCCTTGGGAAAAATCAAAAATTTGTGACTAAAAAATCATTTTTGTGGAAAATTGTTTTTTTTTTTTTTTTTCACACCCAGGCATTATAAACTTTTGTGAAACACTTTGGGGTTCAAAGTGCTCACAACAGATCTTGATAAGTTCCTTAGGGGGTCTAGTTTCCAAAATGGTGTCACTTGTGGGGGGTTTCCACTGTTTAGGCGTATCAGGGGCTCTCCAAACACGACATGGCGTCCAATCTCAACTCCAGCCAATTTTAGTTTGAAAAAGTCAAATGGCGCTCCTTCCCTTGCAAGCTCTGTCGTGCTCCCAAACAGTGGTTTTCCCCCACATATGGGGTATTGGCGTACTCAGGAGAAATTGCACAACAACTTTATCTGCCCATTTTCTCCTTTTACCCTTGTGAAAATAAAAAAAAGTTTGTAAAAGATCATTTTTGTGGCTAAAAAGTTAAATATTAATTTTTTCCATCCACGTTGCTTCAGCTCCTGTGAAGCACCTGAAGGGTTAATAAACTTCTTGAATGTAGTTTTGAGTAGCTTGAGGGTGCAGTTTTTATAATGGTGTCACTTTTGGGTATTTTCTGCCATATAGACCCGTCAAAGTGACTTCAAATGTGAGGTGGTCCCTAAAAAAATGGCTTTGTAAATTTTGTTGTAAAAATGAGAAATCACTGGTCAACTTTTAACCCTTCTAATTTCCTAACAAAGAAAAATTTTGGTTCCAAAATTGTGCTGATGTAAAGTAGACATGTGGGAAATGTTATTTCTTAACTATTTTTTGTGACATAATTCTCTGTTTTAAGGGAAAAAAAATTCAAAGTTTGAAAATTGCAAAATTTTCAAAATTTTCGCCATATTTGCGTTTTTTTCAAAAATAAACGCAAGGTATATCAAAGAAATTTTACCACTAACATGAAGTACAATATGTCACGAGAAAACAGTCTCAGAATCACGTAGATCCGTTGAAGCTTTCCAGAGTTATAACCTCATAAAGAGACAGTGGTCAGAATTGTAAAAATTGGCCCGGTCATTAACGTGCAAACCACCCTTGGGGGTAAAGGGGTTAAGGCCGTGTATTGATTATCGTCTCTTGAACAATATCACTGTGAAATATCAATATCCGTTACCCTTGATTTCTGACCTGTTTTCCAGGGTGAAAAGTGCTACTTGGTTTACCAAGCTTGACCTCAGGGGGGCGTATAACCTTATTCGCATTAAGCACGGGGATGAATGGAAGACGGCATTTAATACCCCAGAGGGGCATTTTGAGTACCTAGTGATGCCCTTTTGGCTCACTAATGCTCCTTCCGTCTTCCAGTCCTTCATGAATGACATTTTCAGGGATTTTGTGGATAAATTTCTGATTGTTTATTTCGATGATATCTTGATTTTTTCCAATGACTGGGACTCTCATGTGAAACATGTTCGGACTGTGTTCCAGATTTTGAGAGAGAATGCTCTGTATGTGAAGGGATCAAAGTGTCTTTTTGGCGTACAGAGGATCTCATTTCTGGGATTAATTTTGTCCCCATCTGTTATTGAAATGGACCCGGTCAAGGTTCAGGCCATCTGTGATTGGGTCCAACCTACTTCATTAAAGGCTCTTCAGAGATTCTTGGGTTTTGCCAATTTTTATCGTAAATTTATTGGTAATTTTTCTGTTATTGTTAAACCATTGACTGATTTGACCAAAAAGGGTTCTGATGTGGTGAATTGGCCTCCTGAGGCAGTCTCTGCGTTTCAGGAACTTAAGCAGAGATTCACTTCTGCTCCTGTTCTATGGCAGCCTGATGTTTCTCTGCCATTTCAGGTGGAGGTTGATGCCTCTGAAATTGGGGCAGGTGCCGTTTTGTCCCAAAGAGATCCAGAGACCTCTAAAAGTAACCCTTGTGCCTTTTTCTCTCGATAATTTTCTCCAACTGAACGTAATTATGACGTGGGTAATCGGGAGTTATTGGCCATGAAGTGGGCTTTTGAAGAGTGGAGACATTGGCTGGAGGGAGCCAAACATCAGGTGGTGGTCCTCACGGACCATAAGAATCTGGTTTATCTGGAATCAGCCAAGCGACTTAATCCTAGACAGGCCAGGTGGGTCTTGTTTTTCACACGTTTTAATTTTGTGGTTTCCTTTCTTCCTGGCACTAAGAATGTTAAGGCGGATGCCCTCTCGAGGAGTTTCCTTGCGGAACTCTCCTGAGTTATCTGATCCTGCTGTTATTTTGAAAGAGGGTGTAGTTCTTTCTGCCATCTCGCCCAATTTGAGACTGGCTCTGGAAGGGTGTCAGGAGGATAAACCGAGCGCTGCCCTATTGGGAAATTGTTTGTCCCAGACCGGTGGAAAAAGAGTGTGATGTCTGAGATTCATTGTTCCGCGTTGGCCGGTCATCCCGGAATTTTTGGTACCAGAGACTTGGTTAGTCGGTCCTTTTGGTGGCCTACTTTGTCTCGTGACGTCAGGGAATTTGTGCAGTCCTGCGGGACTTGCTCTCTCTCCAAGCCTTGCTCTCGCTCTAGTGGTTTGTTGATGCCATTGCCTGTGCCCAAGAGACCATGGACCCATATCTTTATGGATTTCATTTCCGACCTCCCTGTTTCTCAGAGAATGACCGTTATCTGGGTGATTTGGTGATAGGTTTTCCAAAATGATACATCTTGTGCCATTACCTAAGTTGCCTTCCTCTTCCGAATTGGTGCCTTTGTTCCTTCAGCACGTGGTTCGGTTACACGGCATTCCTGAGAACATTGTGTCTGACAGAGGAGTCCAGTTTGTTTCCAGATTTTAGAGGACTTTTTGTTCTAAACTTGGTGCTCAATTGTCTTTCTCCTCGGCTTTTCATCCTCAGACCAATGGACAAACTGAGAGAACAAACCAGACATTGGAGACTTATCTGAGATGCTTTGTGTCTGCTGATCAAGATGACTGGGTCTCTTTTTTGCCTTTGGCTGAGTTTGCTCTTAATAATAGGGCTAGCTCTGCCACTTTGATGTCTCCATTTTTCTGCAATTTTGGGTTTCACCCTCGATTTTCTTCGGAGCAAACGGAGGCTTCTGTCTGTCCAGGTGTTGACTCTGTTGTGGAGCGTATGCAGCAGATTTGGGACCAGGTAGTGGAGAGGTTGTCCCTCTCTCAGGAGAGGGCCCAGCGGTTTGCCAACCGGCATAGGACTGATGGTCCTCGGTTTGAAGTGGGGGACTTGGTCTGGTTGTCCTCAAGAAATATCCTTATGAGAGTTGCATCTCCTAAGTTTAAGCCTAGGTTCATTGGACCTTATAAGATCATGGAGATTCTTAATCCTGTTTCCTTTCGTTTACTTCTTCCAGGGACATTTAAGATCCATAACGTGTTCCACAAGTCCTTATTGAGGAGGTTTGTCGAGCCAGTGGTTCCTATGGCTGCGCCTCCTGACCCTGTTTTGGTTGAGGGCAATCTGGAGTATGTGGTTGAGAAAATATTGGATTCTCGTTTTTCTAGACGGAAACTCCAGTATTTGGTTAAGTGGAGAGGTTATGGTCAGGAGGACAATTCTTGGGTGTTTGCTTCGGACATCCATGCTAGGAGACTGATCCGTGCGTATCACAGAGCTCATCCTGACCGACCTTGTTGCCCAAATGAGGGTTCGGTGACCTCTCCTCAAGGGGGGGTACTGTTGTGAATGTGTTAGAAATGAATTCTGAGCAGAAGCTCCCTCTGGTGGTTACAAACAGTACTGAACCATTCAATGAAGATTGTGAAGATTGTCAATCAGGAGTTACAGACTGGTCTTATATAAGGGAGGTTCCCTCCCATCATGTTTGCCGGTGATCAATTGTTCTTGTCTCAACTGTTCTTCCTGGTTCACTTTGAAGCTTGCTGAGTCTTTCCTGCATCTTCTGCTATCAGATAAGATATTTTCTGCTTTTATTTTTTTGCTTGCTTTTTGCATTGTTCTCTGCACTTCTGTGGAGGTCAGCCGGGTCCCCTCCGGGGGCTTGTGCTCCTCTCAGTTTACCTGAGCCACTGTTATTAGTTCATTTGCCTTTTCCAGTTTTTTCAGTGGCTGCGGCTTAGTTTTGTTACACCAGAGAACTAATTTAGGTGGTAGAGGTCGTGTGATCTCAGGTGTTTTTGCAATTAGTAGAGTTGGTATTTTTTAGGGTTTTTTGGATTGCAGTAAGTGTCCTTCCTATCCTTTTCTTTCTAGGAAGATTGGGCCCCAACGTTTGCTCATACTACTTTCTGTCTGTGTCTGTATTACCTCTTGTCTAACCGCCATTACATGTTTGGGGGCTTCCTATGTTCTTTGGGGATCTGCTCCGGGGAAGATAGCTTTCCTCTTTCTATCTTTAGGTGTAGTTAACCTCTCAGGCTGTGACGAGGCGTCTAGGACCAACTTAGGAACGCTCCACGGCTGCCTTTAGTTGTGGTGGTTAGTCAGGGTACTGCAATCCAGTAGATTCCAACCTCTCTGGTGTATTGCCGTTTTTGCCTGCTCTCCTCAGCTACCAAATCATAACACTGGATGCTGACAAAGCGTTTGACAGGGTTGCATGGGATTATCTCCTCGACATCCTGAGTTTAGAAACGTTGGTCCATGGTTCTGTGAGGCGATAAAGTTGTTATATAAGAATCCGGTGTCCAGGCTGGCCATAAATGGTATACTCTCTTCCACATTTGAAATCCAGAGAGGAATGCGTCAGGGCTGCCCCTTATCGCCCTTACTTTTTAACCTTGCTTTAGATCCTTTACTTAGAACTCTCCAAAACTCTTCAACATACAGGGGCATAGAGGTAGGCTCCACCTCACTTAAAATTGCTGCATTTGCCGACGATATACTCCTATTCATCTCCAATCCCAATGCGGCAATACCAGTTATCATGGAGGCCCTAAATCATTTTGGCAAATGCTCAGGCTTTAAAATAAATTATAATAAATCAGAGGCCCTGGCTCTGTTTGAGCAAGGGAAATTAAATAACTCGACACTTCCTTTCCAATGGAGCACATCATCTATCAAATATTTGGGTGTCCACCTCCCGGCAGATTTGACGTCCTTATACCACATTAATATTAGACCCCTAATTACGTCCATATTTAATCTTCTAAACTCCTGGAAACACTTTACTTTGTCTTTTTCCGGACGATGTCATTTAATTAAGATGATAATATTTCCAAAACTATTGTATATTTTCCAAACACTACCTATTTTGTTGACACAAGCAGATGTTAAAACTCTAAACACTGTTTTTAGGAATTTTATTTGGGGAGACAAAAAGCGTACATGTGTAGGTCTAATCAAACTACAAGCCCCAAAGGAGGAGGGTGGCATCAATTTCCCAGACATTGGAAGGTACAATCTAGCAGCAAATCTCAGATACACCATTGATTGATTAAGAGGTAGATCACATTTCGCAAATGTACTTTTAGACCAACAATTAAGTCCCCATGTCTCCTTACCAGCATTACTACATATGGCCAACGATGACCTTATTGCAGACTTAAGAAACCACCCCACCATATGGCAAACTATACAGACGTGGAGGAAATGCAGGAGACTATGTCATTTGAGAAGCGATGTCTCTCCTTTTGTGCCCTTTCTGGGTAACCCGGGCTTTATGGGAGGTAAACCACCCTTATCTTACATTGAGCTAGCTGGGCAGGGTTGCATCTTGGCAGCTGACCTATTAGATGATAGATTCTCCGTGCTTGCATTTGACATAGCAGCACAACGTTTCCCAACATTTGTAAATAAGCCCTTCCTTTTTCTTCAAGCAAGGAGCTTAACTTTGAAAAGTATAAGCAACTAGGGGTGGAGGAGGGAGGAACGCTTTGGATAGCTTCCTTAGGACCGCCAGGGTGCAGATAGCCTCAACAAGCAATATTTACACACTGTTGCGTAAGCAATGGTCATGGGAGGGCAAAAAGACATGTCCAGCACGATGGGTTAATGATATACAGAACATCACAGTCGTGGAAATCTTAGATGCAGCGGAAGGTGATCCCCTCCAGCAGTTATACAGACATGTCTTTATTACTCCTTCATAGAGCTTATATTACCCCACATATTAAGTCTAGGATGTCTCCAGGGGGCACATTCACATGTTCCAAATGCGGGACAGGAAACAGACATATTTCATCACATGTGGGGATGCCCCAAAGTGCAAAAATTATGGCAGTCTATCCATGCCGAACTGCAGAATCTTGGTGGGATATTGTTTCCTTTGATGCCGCAATGGGCAATATTTAATATTCTAGACAGCTCTCAACACAAATTCCCCAAACATCTTAAGGCCATGTTGATAATATGGGCCTCAGCTGCCAGGAAAAGTATCTTGCAGCACTGGCTAAATCCATTACCACCACCCAAATCTCTCATATACTCCAAAATAATGTATATTTTTCAAATGGACTGGCTAAGACACCCTGACAAAGAGAAATTGACTGGGAAGCTTTTAAGCACGTGGTCATTGTTCATCCCATCTCTGTCTCAGGACACCAGGGACAAACTAAGGACACATTTTGAAAACACCCAGTGGTATCTTCTTCAGAAAATTAGCGGACATAATCCTATTCCTTGAACTTGTTGATTGTTAATCAAATGCAGAGTCGTTTAAGGGGTTTATATGTTGGGGGGGATGGGAGGGTTAAGGGAGGAGGGAGTACATTTATGAGTATTATACCTGTCAAATAAGCGTCAAATAAGCTTGATACCTTCAAACCTGTATGACTTACTCTTTGGTAATGCTCTTTACATCAATATTGTGAGTTTTACGCCTGTCAAATAAGCTTGTTACTTCAAGACTTGTATGATTTTCTTTTATTGTAATACTCTTTAAAAATCAATAAAACATGTTGGAAAAAAAAAATCTTAATGAAACTGTGAAAGTAACTTTCTGTCACTAATATGAACTTATTCCAATAGAAAAACCGGAGCTTAAAACCGTTATTCTGCTTCCAACCATGATAACACACTAGGCATAGGTATGGCAGAATATGGCGGTACAAAGACTGAATCCCTAAAAAGATCTTAATGAAACTGGGAACATAACCTTGTTGTGCTAATATGAACTTATTCCAATAGAAAAACCGGAGCTTAAAACCGTTATTCTGCTTCCAACCATGATAACACACTAGGCATAGGTATGGCAGAATATGGCGGTACAAAGACTGATTCCCTAAAAAGATCTTAATGAAACTGGGAACATAACCTTGTTGTGCTAATATGAACTTATTCCAATAGAAAAACCGGAGCTTAAAACCGTTATCCTGTTTCCAACCATGATAACACACTAGGTATAGGTATGGCAGAATATGGCGGCACAAAGACTGATTCCCTAAAAAGATCTTAATGAAACTTGGAAGATAACTTTCTGTCACTAATATGAACTTATTCCAATAAAAAAAACGGAGCTTAAAACCGTTATCCTGTTTCCAACCATGATAACACACTAGGTATAGGTATGGCAGAATATGGCGGCACAAAGACTGATTCCCTAAAAAGATCTTAATGAAACTTGGAAGATAACTTTCTGTCACTAATATGAACTTATTCCAATAAAAAAAACGGAGCTTAAAACCGTTATTCTGTTTCCAACCATGATAACACACTAGGCATAGGTATGGAATAATATGGCAGCACAAAGACTGATTCCCTAAAAAAATCTTAATGAAACTGGGAAGATGTTAAAAATGCTTAATTTCATATATTTTTCCAGGACTTGTTACCAGATGCGATACTCTAAAGAAAATGTCAGAATGTTTCTTATAAAAAAATATAGTGGTTTATTGGACTGTCCATCAAAAAACATCATTGCAAGAAAACATAAAATGAGTGAAATAGTTATGAAGAGATTGTCCATTTGTCCATAGCAAAGCTTATACAATTCTTTCCTTAGATCCTGAATAGTAAAATGACATCTGTCTCTTGTCAGCAGCGCTGGTCTAAGGAAGCAACACGTGGTTACATAGCAGCTGTCCATTCATAGTAGTGTTCTTGTCCCATGTGTCTGTAGAGAGAGAGAGCGTGCCCTCCCTTCGTGTAGTCATTATATATATGTCCCTTAGATCACGTGGTCTCTATATATGGGGATGACACTTTACCATACAGAAATAGCATATGTAATGTCAGCTGAAAGTCAATGTGCTCGGTACAGAATTGAGTGTAGAATAAATCCATAACCAATAATTAATATTTAACAATTCCCCCTTTTGAGGGTGACAGACATTAATTGGAACCCTCAAAGTAAAGAAGTTCATCTTTAGGATAATCAGATCTTCTTTCTTCTTTTCTTCTTCTTTGACAAAAATAAATTAATTTCAATAATAATAATAATATTAGATTATTGTTATATGCACTCAATAACATAATGATGTGAATTCATGTTATTGTAAGCCGTGACCAATATTCATATAAAATATATATATTATACTTTCCTAAACCTAAATCGAAGCATCTCGGGTCCATCATCATCATCTGATGTCATCTGGTCTTGTTCTTGATTCTTTTAAAACACAGTCTTTATACGATAATTCCTTTGAAATAACATGTAGATATTGTGGAGACCATGTGTCATGTGTCCATCAAAGTCCATAAATTCAAATGTTGATAAGAAAACAAAGTCCATTAGATGAAATTAAGCTTTAATATCTGAGCAGTGTCACCTTTAAAGACCTGGACTTACATTGGCTCGCCTTGGATATTTCTGGAATCCTCCATGCCATCCACAATGGTCTTGGAACAGGTGTGACGTCTTTGGTCAGCAAAGCAAGGGTTAAAATGACTCTTCCTTGCTAAAGATAGCACCATAACCAGTCCTTAGTCCTAATGCACAGGACTCATGTCAGGGTTGTAGCTTCCTGACAACTTATTGTTCACCAGCTTTCATTGAAGCTTCATAGGTGATAGGAAACCACTGGAACGTGATATAAAAGCGTGATAACCAGTTCATATTAGCATCATAGGATCATCGTCCTCTGCCATTGTGTCTGTCAGTGGTGAAATACTGCGATCGTGGCTGTCAGTGGTGGATACTGCAGTTGTGGCTGTCAGTGGTGGATACAGCAGTTGTGGGTGTCAGTGGTGAATACTGCAGTTGTGGCTGTCAGTGGTGAATACTGCAGTTGTGGCTGTCAGTGGTGGATACTGCAGTTGTTGTCAGTGGTGGATACTGCAGTTTGTGGCTGTCAGTGGTGAAATGAATTGTAATTGACACAGTCTATTATTTCTCAGACATCATATAGCTTTTACCTTCTGGAACTTCGGCTTTTTCTTCTTGTAACTTTTTAAATTTACTTGAATTTAGAAATATGAAAAGTCTTTATTAACGTAATTCCAATATCTTGCTTGAAGTCTTCATTCCCTATTCTATACCAAATCTGGTAATTTTCCTAACCTATAATATCACAGCGTACCATAGCAATCAGTAATATCCATAGAATTATTATCAGAATAGTAATATGGAATTCATGTTTGTATGTGAAACAATAATAAATGATAATGCATTATTAACCATATTCTTCATGAGATAGAACATTTTTATGTCATTGGTGTAATTACCTTTTCAACCCATAGGTGTCAGTGTGTTTTTCATGTAACAAGTGTTTCCATCTTTATTACTAAACTTTATTAATGGAATATATTTATTAGACCAATAATAGGTAAGAATGTATAGCCATGAACCAAAATGTGAATATGAGTGAATGAATGAATGAATGAATTATTGTATTTACTCAGAATTAAAACATTTTCTTTTAATGAAACGATATCTTCACTATATTTAATGAAGCAATATTCTCATACTAGCATTACTTTATTAAATATTGATGTTTCTTGATTGAGATAAAAAATAAAAATTAAGAATCAAAAATAGAGATAAAGGAAGAATAAAAATGAAAAATGAAAAATAAGAATAAAAATGAAAATAGGAATAAAAATGAAAAGAATAAAAATGAAAATAAGGCCTTTATATGTTTATGACAAATGCTGAGTAGTTATGTTCTCAGTAACACATACCCTTAATATTTCCATTATCTGGATGATTTCATATTTGTCATGACCTTGTGTTACCAAAATATTCATATTATGCAACTTTGCATGTAATCCCCTTCTTAGTGTAAAGAAATGACTCTTTATAATACTTAATGTTATTATCTGTAGTAGTTATACCATTGTACCTTTTTATATTCTTTACAATGTGTGAAGAAGAGGTATTGATGAAATGTGATGATGTATTCAGGATCACAAACACATTTCCCTCTTATTACCAAAAAAAAATATATATATATTTTGAAATAATTGATTTATCAAAACCAAAATAAAAAAAAAATAATTGTTTTATAAGTTATTTATGTAACTTCTGTTTTAGCTTTATACCATATATTTGTCTGAAGATGTGTATCATCTATGTAACCATTAAAAATAACATTGAATATCATAAAATTATCCTTTGGGAAAAAGGAAAAAAAAAATCTAAATGTAGATTTCCTTGATAAACCATTTTGATGTGTGATTACACTTATCCACAATTAAATAAAAACAATAATTACTAAAGGAATATATGTTGAGTAGATAATATTTCATTATGTATCTTAATATTCTAATAATTGAACTGATTTGTATTATTTCTCATAAAAACAAGGTTTTTGGTTTTCTTTTAGCATACCATGAATTGTGAAACCTCTTCTTTCATACATCACACATACATTACTCTTAGTCCAGGATCACTCTTAGCAGCTGCTCATACACACATCTGTCATCTGTCATTCAGACTGTGACACGGATAAGTTCACACTACAGATTCCACATTCAAAAGGTAGGAATACATGTATATTAACCCAAATAATTGTATCCTAATTATCAATGCGCATTGTAAACTACTAAATTTAATATCTTAATATTTCTTTGAATATTCCCCAAATACACATAACATAAACTGTGTAAACCATTCTATAGATAGAAGGACTCATAAGAAAATTAGTTATGAGCTGTATCTATACTTGGTGCAAGGTTTGCAAGAGCTTTAAGTTGCAACCACTGAAATAGGGGTATATGGTAATTGCCTTATTATTAGAACAGTTTAAATGTCACATGTGTGACTGTCATGCAGTAAGAACATATTGCCATGCAAATAAATATCTTCAAAATGTTAGCAACACACAAAAACTAAATTTAGATTCAGTTAGTTATATTTATTTCCTTTTAAGTGTTAAATATATATATCATGCAGTTATTACAAATTCCTGTGTAAATAAAGGCATAAATCCATGTAAGAGAATTTTTCCCGATTAAATCCTACTTTGAAGTGAAAATTCTAAGGATAAATAAGAGATAAGATTAAATATCATATTCATTCAGAAATAAAACAATTGCAATGTCTTATACATATATATAATATTGGCTTTAATGTAATTCTAAATATTATTACTGTAGTTTATAGATATAGATATACAGTTATACAATCTCTACTTATACAAGTATACTATATACTGTATGAATATTTATATATATATATATATACAAAAACTGTGAAGTACAGAATTATATTTATAAAATAATTACAAATAACTGAATAATATATTGTATAATACTTTTACACAACATATAATTTCATTTTCAGTCAATTCCTAAACCAAATCTTATTTCTTTGTCAAAAATCTCCTGAAAAACTGTTTATCTTTCCTTTTCTTAATGATTGTTTGAGCAGCTCCGATAATGAGCTGTAAACTGAAGACTCAGTTATGTCACTCTGAGAAGTCACCTGTTTCTGTCTGTCAGTGTCCTCCATTTGTCTCTTTACAGAGAGGTCTGAACTTTGAATTTTTAACTCTTTCTGCAAAGTGGACCCTTGGATCATTTCGTAAGGCTTATAACAAATATGTAATTTTCTTCGTATGTCATAGATTTGATTACGGGGATGACTCAGTTTCGGAAATTTTGACACTGGCTTTTCCTTTCACAATTCTCATGTTTTCTAGCAAAATCAAAGAATTGCGCACATTCAAATAAAGTATCATTTTGTGACGCAATAACACGAGATACAGAATTTAGGAATCCAAATTTGTCCACAAAATACTTTATCATTGATATTGTTTTGACATTGGTAATTAGAGTTTTGTACAACCTTTCAAATATGGACATGAATGTAAAAGTACATTCTTTCCGACTAATCCTAATTTTTGAAGAATATCAATATCTGGACAATTTTCATTTAATGCGCAGAAAATCAGAATTTTCAATCTGTCTTTATCATTTAGATCTCTATGTAAATCGTTATCACAAGACAACTTCAATGTTAAGCGTCTGGAAAAGGTTGCAGGAAGCCACAATTAAATAATTGATTTTTCTCAGCATTACTTAAATCAAGCTTATCAACAAAGCTTTCAAAATTTCAGAATTTCTGCATACATGGATATTGTTATCATATGCAGGAATGATTTTGCATAGTTTTAACAAATTTTTCCTAACTTTAATTTGGAGTTGGGCCTCTGAATTATCTTCTATTTTTGGTGGTACATCCGTCCATCGTACATCATCTGCATTAGTTCTGAAGTCTCCTCCCATATTTCCACCATCTTTTTTTACATCATCAGAGACAAGGTCACCTTGAGTAGCCATTACAGACACATGCCCACATCTTGCTCAATTTCCTCATTACAGTCAATCTCGGAAACATCACTGGTATCATCTGACACTTTTTTCTACACAGTCATTTTTAGATTTCTCTGACACAAACTTATGAAATACGTCAACCAACTGTAAAATATTTTTCAATTTCTCTCTTTTCTCTATTAAAGGACACCAACTTAGATTCTAGCTTTAGATTTTCCATTTCACATTCTGCATATAAGCTGAGCCATAAAACTTCTAAATTAGACTGATCTACAGACATAAATTTCAGTCTACTTTGCTTAGAAAAAGAAGTAATGACATCCATGTTTCTTACCTTGAAATATCTCAGCTTGTAGCTCCTTTCTTGGACAACGCTGGCCTCTTGTCATCAGCACGTCTGATTCCTGTAGTACGTCTGATTCCTGTAGTACGTCTGTCAACTCTTAGTCCTCATTCATAGGTTATTTTCTGATCCTGAAATATCGTAGTGGATTTCCTGACAACTTGCACATCTGACGTCTTTTGCTTCTATTCCTCCCTTTGCAAGTTTTCAGAAATTCACACTCTTAAAATCAAGTGTGACTGGCTGGCTCTCCAAAATGTTAAAAATGCTTAATTTCATATATTTTTCCAGGACTTGTTACCAGATGCGATACTCTAAAGAAAATGTCAGAATGTTTCTTATAAAAAATATAGTGGTTTATTGGACTGTCCATCAAAAAACATCATTGCAGGAAAACATAAAATAAGTGAAATAGTTACGAAGAGATTGTCCATTTGTCCATAGCAAAGCTTATACAATTCTTTCCTTAGATCCTGAATAGTAAAATGACATCTGTCTCTTGTCAGCAGCGCTGGTCTAAGGAAGCAACACGTGGTTACATAGCAGCTGTCCATTCATAGTAGTGTTCTTGTCCTATGTGTCTGTAGAGAGAGAGAGAGCGTGCCCTCCCTTCGTGTAGTCATTATATATATGTCCCTTAGATCATGTGGTCTCTGTATATGGAGATGACACTTTACCATACAGAAATAGCATATGTAATGTCAGCTGAAAGTCAATGTACTCAGTACAGAATTGAGTGTAAAGAATAAATCCATAACCAATAACTAATATTTAACAGAAGATAACCTTGTTGTAGTAATATGAACTTATTCCAATAAAAAAACCGGAGCTTAAACCGTTATTCTGCTTCCAACCATGATAACACACTAGGTATAGGTATGGCAGAATATGGCGGCACATAAAGACTGATTCCCTAAAAAAAATCTTAATGAAACTTGGAAGATAACCTTGTTGTACTAATATGTAATATGAACTTATTCCAATAAAAAAACGGAAATTACTAAAACCCTATGTTTGTCTATGGTTGGAAACAGGATAACGGTTTTAAGCTCCATTTTTTATTGGAATAAGTTCATATTAGTACAACAAGGTTATCTTCCAAGTTTCATTAAGATCTTTTTAGGGAATCAGTCTTTATACCGCCATATTCTGCCATACCTATGCCTAGTGTGTTATCATGGTTGGGAACACAATAACGGTTTTAAGCTCCGGTTTTTCTATTGGAATAAGTTCATATTAGTGACAGAAGTTATCTTCCAAGTTTCATTAAGATCTTTTTAGGGAATCAGTCTTTATACCGCCATATTCTGCCATACCTATACCTAGTGTGTTATCATGGTTGGAAGCAGAATAACGGTTTTAAGCTCCGGTTTTCTATTGGAATAAGTTCATATTACTACAACAAGGTTATCTTCCCAGTTTCATTAAGATCTTTTTAGGGAATCAGTCTTTATACCGCCATATTCTGCCATACCTATACCTAGTGTGTTATCATGGTTGGGAACAGAATAACGGTTTAAGCTCCGGTTTTTTTATTGGAATAAGTTCATATTATACACAAGGTTATCTTCCAAGTTTCATTAAGATCTTTTTAGGGAATCAGTCTTTATACCGCCATATTCTGCCATACCTATACCTAGTGTGTTATCATGGTTGGAAGCAGAATAACGGTTTTAAGCTCCGGTTTTCTATTGGAATAAGTTCATATTACTACAACAAGGTTATCTTCCAAGTTTCATTAAGATCTTTTTAGGGAATCAGTCTTTATACCGCCATATTTGCCATACCTATGCCTAGTGTGTTATCATGGTTGGGAAACAATAACGGTTTTAAGCTCCGGTTTTTTCTATTGGAATAAGTTCATATTAATACAAACAAGGTTATCTTCCAGTTTCATGAAGATCTTTTTAGGGAATCAGTCTTTATACCGCCATATTCTGCCATACCTATACCTAGTGTGTTATCATGGTTGGAAGCAGAATAACGGTTTTAAGCTCCATTTTTTATTGGAATAAGTTCATATTAGTACAACAAGGTTATCTTCCAAGTTTCATTAAGATCTTTTTAGGGAATCAGTCTTTATACCGCCATATTCTGCCATACCTATGCCTAGTGTGTTATCATGGTTGGGAACAGAATAACGGTTTAAGCTCCGGTTTTTCTATTGGAATAAGTTCATATTAATACAACAAGGTTATCTTCCAAGTTTCATTAAGATCTTTTTAGGGAATCAGTCTTTATACCGCCATATTCTGCCATACCTATACCTAGTGTGTTATCATGGTTGGAAGCAGAATAACGGTTTTAAGCTCCGGTTTTTCTATTGGAATAAGTTCATATTAATACAACAAGGTTATCTTCCAAGTTTCATTAAGATCTTTTTAGGGAATCAGTCTTTATACCGCCATATTCTGCCATACCTATACCTAGTGTGTTATCATGGTTGGAAGCAGAATAACGGTTTTAAGCTCCGGTTTTCTATTGGAATAAGTTCATATTACTACAACAAGGTTATCTTCCAAGTTTCATTAAGATCTTTTTAGGGATTCAGTCTTTATACCGCCATATTCTGCCATACCTATACCTAGTGTGTTATCATGGTTGGAAGCAGAATAACGGTTTTAAGCTCCGGTTTTCTATTGGAATAAGTTCATATTAATACAACAAGGTTATCTTCCAAGTTTCATTAAGATCTTTTTAGGGATTCAGTCTTTATACCGCCATATTCTGCCATACCTATACCTAGTGTGTTATCATGGTTGGAAGCAGAATAACGGTTTTAAGCTCCGGTTTTTTTATTGGAATAAGTTCATATTAGTACAACAAGGTTATCTTCCAGTTTCATTAAGATCTTTTTAGGGAATCAGTCTTTGTACCGCCATATTCTGCCATACCTATACCTAGTGTGTTATCATGGTTGGGAACAGAATAACGGTTTTAAGCTCCGGTTTTTCTATTGGAATAAGTTCATATAGTACAACAAGGTTATCTTCCCAGTTTCATTAAGATCTTTTTAGGGATTCAGTCTTTATACCGCCATATTCTGCCATACCTATACCTAGTGTGTTATCATGGTTGGAAGCAGAATAACGTTTTTATGGATTCAATCTTTATGTGAATTATAAAGTTGCTATATAGGAATGTATGGGTCTTCACCTTTCTTCCTAAAATAAGCTCTGCAGATGGTAACCAGATCTTCCAGCTAAATATAGCACAGTAAATGTTATCTGTCCTCGATCCAGCTTGCCATATAATAAATGGCTCCATACAATGTAGCTGCCCCTGCTGAAGTCAAGTTTTCACTTCCAGGATGGATGTTAATTCTTCGTTTTGGGTTTGTTGTGGATAAAACTTGGAGTACTGTACTGGTAGCTGCAAACGTTGGACCTCTGCGCAGTCTGTCAAATTTTCTTCATGCCACCAGTAGGAAAGTGCTTTAAGCCGGCATGGTTGTTGGCCTTACCATACCACCCTACTGTCTTATACCTTGTCTATTACTATTTACAGTTAAAATGTAGGAATATACAGTATCATAACTGTTATGTAAAGTGCTTCTATTTTAAAGGATATACCTTGTTACTGTCTCATACAAAGTATTTGTGGATATGGTGTAGAAGTTACCAACTTTTATGACATTTCAGAGGATACAATTTCACTAATTTGGAGGAAAAGTCCACTGGACAACCATGCTAATAGGATATTTCTCTTCAGTATGCTTACATTCAAGAACTAACAAAAAGTAGTATGAAGTTTTGTGTGATTTATGCCTTAGCTGCTTTTGATACTAATCTTTAGTGGACATTTACTTAAATTTTAAAATTGCTTTTCATTTCAGACTGAATTTTATTTTATTGAATCAGCTTTGGCTTCAAGTACTTTTGAATAATTTAAGATTTCTAATTTTGCATTAAATAATTAAATTAAAATATAAAAATATTTTGGTTTAACCCCTTCCCGACCTGTGACGCCATGTAGGCGTCATGAAAGTCAGTGCCAATCCGACCCATGACGCCTATGTGGCGTCATGAAAGGATCGCGTTCCTGCAGGTCGGGTGACCGGGGTCACTGAAAGGTCACCCGACCCGCAGGCACAAGACCCTTTGTGCTTCACCACAGGGGGTTGGCTTAACCCCCCTGTGGCCACGATCGCTCTGATTGGCTGTTAAAAGTGAAACAGCCAATCAGAGCAATCTGTAATATTTCACCAATGAAATTGGTGAAATATTACAATCCAGCCATGGCCGATGCTGCAATAGCATCTGCCATGGCTGGAGACCGAGAACCGACCCCCCCCACACCAGTCACGGCGGTGATCGGCCGCCGCCACCGAAAGATGGCCGTGATCGGTCACCGCCATCACTAACAGCTCCCCTCGTCCTGGCCTCCGCTGCCCCCACCTTCCAATCCCCCCCTCACCTTCCGGCCACCATACTCACCTCTCCCGATCCACCAATGTCCCTGGATCCGTCCCGGCGACTGCCCGGGATTTTTCATGGGCGCCGCCATCTTGGAAAATGGCGGGCGCATGCGCAGTGCGCCCTGAAGAGTCCAGAAATTTATTTTGATCACTGTGATAAACTGTCACAGTGATCAAAATAAAAAAAAAGTAAGTGAACCCCCCCTGTCATAGGTAGGGTCAAATAATAAAATAAAGAATTTTTTTTTCCTATAAGGCCCTGTGCACACGTTGCAGATTTTGCTGCGGATCAGCAGCGGATTTTTCTGCGGATCAGCAGCGGATTTTGCTGAGGATCAGCAGCGGATTTTGCTGCGGATCCGCAGCGGATTTCGCGCTGCGGATCCACAGCAGATCCAGAAACCATGTACAGTACAATGCAAATAAATGGTAAAAAAATGCTGTGCACATGCTGCAGATTTTTCAGCGCGGATTTGCTGCGGTTTTAAATCCGCAGCATGTCAATTCTTTGTGCGGATTCCGCAGCGATTTTACACCTATTCCATTATAGGCGTAAAACCGCACCAAAACCATAGTAAATCGGCGCTAAATACGCAGGTAAAACGCAGGTCATTTTACCTGCGGATTTTAGAAAAATCCACAAGTGAATCCGCAACGTGTGCACGGGGCCTTAGGGTCAGGCTGGGTTCATATTGAATTATGGCAGTCCGTTAGATGGACTGCGTTTCACCATGGTGTAACGCAGTCCGTTAACGCTGCCATTCACCCCATTTGTGTGCGCATTGCAACGCATGCCGTGTTGTCATTCAGTGACAGAGCCTTGGACGCAGGCTGCAGCGTCTGGGCTCTGTCACCGCTAGCACAGATGAATCATCGCTGATTCCTCTGCACTAGCGGGTATAGCATAACGCGATTGCGTTATGCTATACCGTTACCAGCCCGTCAACGCTATGTGTTGAATGGGCTGCTAAAACCCAATATGAATCCAGCCTTAAGGTTAGGGTTAGAACTAGAGTTAGGGTTAGAACTAGGGTAACGGTTGGAATTAGGGTTAGGGTTGGGATTAGGGTTAGATTTGTGGTTAGGGTTAGAGTTAGGATAAGTGTTCGGGGTGTTTTGGGGTTAGGGTTGGGATTAGGGTTAGGCTTGTGGTTAGGTTTATGGTTAGAGTTGGGATTAGGGTTAGGGGTGTGTTGGGGTTAGGGTTATGGTTAGGGTTTGTATTAGGGTTAGGGGTGTGTAGGGATTAGGGTTGGGGTTAGGGGTGTGTTGGGGTTAGGGTTGGAGTTAGAATTGAGGGGTTTCCACTATTTACGCACATCAGGGGGTCTCCATATGCGACATGGCGCCACCATTGATTCCTGCAAATTTTGCGCTCAAAAAGTCAAACAGTGCTCCCTTTATTCCAAGCCCCGACGTGTGCCCAAACAGTGGTTTACCCCCACATATGGGGTATCAGCGTACTCGGGAAAAATTGCACAACAACTTTGGGGGTCTAATTTCTCCTGTTACTGTTGTGAAAAAAAAAATTGGGGACTAAAAATGTTATTTTTGTGGAAAAAAATGATTTTTTATTTTCACGGCTCTGCGTTATAAACTTCTGTGAAGAACTTGAAGATTCAAAGTGCTTACCACACATCTAGAGGAGTTCCTTGGGGATCTAGTTTCCAAAATGGGGTCACTTGGGGGGGTTTCTACTGTTTAGGCACATCATGGGCTCTGCAAACGTAACTTGACACCCGCAGACCATTCCATCAAGTCGGCATTTCAAAACGTCACTAATTCCCTTCTGAGCCTCGACGTGTGCCCATACAGTAGTTTTCTCCCACATATGGGATATCAGCGTACTCAGGACAAATTGGACAACAACTTTTGGGTCTAATTTCTCCTGTTACCCTTGGGAAAATAAAAAAATTGGGGACTAAAAGATCATGTTTGTGGAAAAAATATGATTTTTTTATTTTCATGCCCCGGCGTTATAAACTTCTGTGTAGCCCTTGGGGGTTCAAAGTGCTCACCACACATCTAGATAAGTTCCTTGCGGGTCTAGTTTCCAAAATGGGGTAACTTGTGGGGAGTTTCTACTGTTTAGGCACATCAGGGACTCTGCAAAAGCAACATGACGCCCGCAGACCATTCCATCAAGTCGGCATTTCAAAACGTCACTACTTCCCTTCCGAGCCCCGAAGTGTGCCCATACAGTAGTTTTCTCCCACATATGGGATATCAGCGTACTCAGGACAAATTGGACAACAACTTTTGAGGTCCAATTTCTCCTGTTACCCTTGAGAAAATAAAAAAATTGGGGACTAAAAGATCATGTTTGTGGAAAAAATATGATTTTTTTATTTTCATGCCCCGGCGTTATAAACTTCTGTGTAGCCCTTGGCGGTTCAAAGTGCTCACTACACATCTAGATAAGTTCCTTGCGGGGTCTACTTTCCAAAATGGGGTCACTTGTGGGGAGTTTCTACTGTTTAGGCACATCAGGGACTCTGCAAACGTAACATGACGCCCGCAGACCATTCCATCAAGTCGGCATTTCAAAACGTCACTACTTCCCTTCCGAGCCTCGACGTGTGCCCATACAGTAGTTTTCTCCCACATATGGGATATCAGCGTACTCAGGACAAATTGGACAACAACTTTTGAGGTCTAATTTCTCCTGTTACCCTTGAGAAAATAAAAAAATTGGGGACTAAAAGATCATGTTTGTGGAAAAAATATGATTTTTTTCTTTTCATGCCCCGGCGTTATAAACTTCTGTGTAGCCCTTGGGGGTTCAAAGTGCTCACTACACATCTAGATAAGCTCCTTGGGGGGTCTAGTTTCCAAAATAGGGTCACTTGTGGAGGTTTATACTGTTTAGGCACATCAGGAGCTCTGCAAAAGCAACATGACGCCCGCAGAACATTCCATCAAGTCTGCATTCCAAAATGGCGCTCCTTCCCTTCTGAGCTCTCCCATGCGCCAAAACAGTGGTTCCCCCCCACATATGGGGTACCAGTGTACTCAGGACAAACTGTACAACAACTTTTGTGGTCAAATTTCTCCTGTTACCCTTGTGAAAATAAAAAATTGCGGGTTAAAAAAATCAGTTTTTGAGGAAAAAAATGATTTTATATTTTCACGGCTCTGCATTACAAACTTCTGTGAAGCACGTGGGAGTTTAAGGTGCTCACCACACGTCTAGATAAGTTCCTTGAGGGGTCTAGTTTACAAAATGTGGTCACTTGTGGGGGGTTTCTACTGTTTAGGCACATCAGGGGCTCTGCCCGCCCGCAAACCATTCCATCAAGTCGGCATTTCAAAGCGCCACTACATCCCTTCCGAGCCCTGACGTGTGCCCAAACAGTGGTTCCCCCCCACATGTGAGGTACTAGCGTACTTAGGACAAATTGGACAACAACTTTTGGGGTCCAATTTCTCCTGTAACCATTGTGAAAATAAAAAATAGTGGGCTAAATAATAATTTTTTGAGAAAAAAAAATGATTTTTTATTTTCACGGCTCTGCGTTATAAACTTCTGTGAAGCACCTGGGGGTTCAAAGTGCTCACTTTGCATCTAGATATGTTCCTTAGGGGGTCTAGTTTCCAAAATGGGGTCATCTGTGGGGGAGCTCCAAAGTTTAGGCATACAGGGGCTCTCCAAACATGACATGGTGTCCGCTAACGATTGGAGCTAATTTTCCATTCAAAAAGTCAAATGGCGCTCCTTCCCTTCTGAGCCCTGCCATGCTCCCAAACAGTGGTTCCCCCCCACATATGGGGCACCAGCATACTCAGGAAAAACTGGACAACAACTTTTGGGGTCCAATTTATCCTGTTACCCTTGGGAAAATAAAAAATAGTGGGCTAAAAAATGATTTTTGAGAAACAAAAATGATTTTTTTATTTTCACTGCTCTGCGTTTATAAACTCCTGTGAAGCACTTGGGGTTCAAAGTGCTCACTACACATCTAGATAAGCTCCTTGGGGCGTCTAGTTTCCAAAATGGTGTC
Source organism: Oophaga sylvatica (assembly GCA_033576555.1). NCBI lineage: Eukaryota > Metazoa > Chordata > Amphibia > Anura > Dendrobatidae > Oophaga > Oophaga sylvatica. Next base: position 118,019 of record JARQOD010000601.1, read on the forward strand.
ACATGTGTTTTTTTTTTTCACTGTTTAGGCACACAGGGGCTCTCCAAAGGCGTCATGGTGTCCGCTAAGGATTGGAGCATATTTTCCATTCAAAAAGTCAAATAGCGCTCCTTCCCTTCTGAGCCCAGCCGTGCGCCCAAACAGTGGTTTATGACCACATATGAGGTATCTGTGTACTCAGGAGAAATTGCCCAACAAATTGTAGGATCCATTTTATCATGTTGCCCATGTGAAAATGAAAAAACTGAGGCTAAAAGAAAATTTTTGTGAAAAAAAAGTACTTTCTTTTTTTTACAGATCAATTTGTGAAGCACCTGGGGTTCAAAGTGCTCACTCTGCATCTAGATAAGTTCCTTTGGGGGTCTAGTTTCCAAAATGGGGTCACTTGTGGGGAGCTCCAATGTTTAGGCACATAGGGACTCTCCAAATGCGACATGGCAACCGCTAAATATTCCAGCATATTTTCCATTCAAAAAGTTAATTGGTGCTCCTTCCCTTCTGAGCCCTGCCGTGCGCCCAAACAGTGGTCTATGACCACATATGAGGTATCTGTGTACTCAGGATAAATTGCCCAACAAATTTTAGCATCCATTTTATCCTGTTGCCCATGCAAAAATGAAAAAATTGATGCTAAAAGAAAAATTTTGCTGGAAAAATTAAAATGTCCATTTTTTCCTTCCACGTTGCTTTAGTTCCTGTGAAGCACCTGAAGGGTTAATAATCTTCTTGAATGTAGTTTTGAGTAGCTTGAGGGGTGCAGTTTTTATAAAGGTGTCACTTTTGGGTATTTTCTGCCATATAGACCCCTCAAAGTGACTTCAAATATGAGGTGGTCCCTAAAAAAAATGGTTTTGTAAATTTTGCTGTAAAAATGAGAAATCGCTTGTCAACTTTTAACCCTTATAACTTCTTAACACAAAAAAAAATGTTCCCAAAATTGTGCTGATGTAAAGTAGACATGTGGGAAATGTTATTTATTAACTATTTTGTGCCACATAACTCTCTGGTTTAACAGAATAAAAATTAAAAATTTGAAAATTACAAAATTTTCAAAATTTTCGCCAAATTTCCATTTTTTTCACAATTAAACGCAAAAATTATCGACCTAAATTTACCACTAACATGAAGCCCAATATGTCACGAAAAAACAATCTCAGAATCGCTAGGATCCGTTGAAGCGTTCCTAAGTTATTACCTCATAAAGGGACACTGGTCAGAATTGCAAAAAATGGCCAGGTCATTTAGGTCAAAATAGGCTGGGTCATGAAGGGGTTAAAGAATAACTATCAATTGTTTTAAATTACCGTATTTTTCGGACTATAAGACACACTGGACTATAAGACGCACCCAGGTTTTAGAGGTGGAAAATAGGGAAAATATATTTGAAGCAAAAATTGTGGTAAAATATTTAATAACATACTATTATATGTGGTGTTATTATATATAATAGCATGTTATTATGTTGGAAGCTACGGGTAGGAGATGGTGCTGAGGGACCAGTGTGGTGTCTGAAAAGTACTATGTGAAGACGCTGGAGGGTGAGTATAAGGCCGGGGTCACACATGCGAGAAATTTGCACGATTTCGTGTGAGTCTCTTGCATGAACACCGAGCACTGCCGCTGGCACTCAGACTGGAGCATGCGGCTGCATAGAAATACATGCAGCATAGAAATACATGCAGCCGCACGCTCCGGTCGAGTGCCGGCGTCAGTGCCGGGTGTTCATGCAAGAGATTCGCACAAAAATCGTGCAAATTTCTCGCATGTGTGACCATGGCCTAAGAATGGGGGCATAGGGCTTATATTTAAAGCCACACTCCAGCACTGATAACACTGGAGTGCTGCTTTAAGATCCTATGGGAGAACTATAACTCCCAGCATGTCCTGCAGATCCTATGGCATGCTGGGAGTTATAGTCCACCACAGGATGGCAGAGTGCTTTCTAATGTGCTGTATTTACTAACCTTTATTTTTTTCTTGTACAGTGTGTCTGCAGGACCTGTGATGACATCATGAAGAGGCAGGGCTTTGTGTGGTCATGTGATGCTCCAGCCCGCCCTCTTCATGACCTCATCACAGGTCCTCCACAGGAGCATTCAGCATCGCATCAGCACAGCCCCCAGGCTGTCAGGTATGCGATGCCTCCTGCTGCACTCTGCTCCTGCCGCCTCCTTCTACTTTCAACACACATCTCCCCAGCTGCTGCAGGAATCAGGCGCTGGGGAACCATGTAGCTCTTTCATTTGCTGCTCCCCGCTCACTGCTCAGCTGATAGGTGGGCTGGGAAGCGGCTAATGAATATTCACTGCACATAAGTATCGGGACCAGTGGTTTCCCCAGTGCTGGATTCCTACAGCTGAGGGGATATTTTCCTGCCTCCTGTGATCTCACTCCATCGCTGCCCCCCTCCCCACATGTTACATTCCGACCATAAGATGCACCCACACTTTCCTCCCAAATTTGGAGGAAAAAAAGTGCTCTTATGGTCCGAAAAATACGGTAATATTTTTATTATATAAAAAAATTAAATAGGTCTTTATTATTTTTTTTTTTAGTTTTTGTAACTATTCCTACACTAAACTGTCCCTAAATCACTCAGTTGCAAAAACGCAACCGACTGTCCCTTGCTAAGCTATCCTCCTAAACCGTTACCTATCATTTACCTTTATTTACTTTTTTTGGGTCCCCACTCCCCCCTGAACCCATTTGGACCGGTTTAAAAATAAAAAACTTCTTATTTACCCTCCTGTCAGCCCACGAAGCTCCTCTTCTGGGCCGTCCCGCAACTGAACAAATGCCGGGATGCACATGCACGCCGGCTGATGACGTGTACGCGTCTTCGCCGGCGTGCCCGCACATCGCAGGCAGCATCAGTCTGCATACAGAGCGTATATACGCTGAAGCCTCGGGAGATGTCTCCCGGGGTTGCAGCGCAGTAGGTTACTTGGCGCCGTGCCTGGGATGGCACGGCTGCCATGCATTTAGTACAGCTGAGCGCTGGCTCGCTTCCCATGAGAAGCGAGCTAAGCACTCATGTGATGCCCGGGGACGCGCGTGCACGCGCATTCATTCGACTAAAGCGTCTTCAATGTGAAAACGGTTTAGGAGGATAGCTTAGCAAGGGACAGTCGGTTGCGTTTTTGCAACTGAGTGATTTAGGGACAGTTTAGTGTAGGAATAGTTACAAAAACTAAAAAAAATAATAATAAAGACCTATTTAATTTTTTTTATATAGTAAAAATATTAATTTAAAACAACTGATAGTTACTCTTTAAGCAAAAATATTTTTATATTTTAATTTAATTATTTAATGCAAAATTAGAAATCTTAAATTATTCAAAAGTACTTGAAGCCAAAGCTGATTCAAGAAAATAAAATTCAGTCTGAAATGAAAAGCAATTTTAAAATTTAAGTAAATGTCCACTAAAGATTAGTATCAAAAGCAGCTAAGGCATAAATCACACAAAACTTCATACTATCTTTTTGTTAGTTCTTGAATGTAAGCATACTGAAGAGAAATATCCTATGTAGCATGGTTGTCCAGTGGACTTTTGCTCCAAATTAGTGAAATTGTATCCTCTGAAATGTCATAAAAGTTGGTAAGTTTACACCATATCCACAAATACTTTGTATGAGACAGTAACAAGGTATATTATTATTATTATTATTATATATTTATTTCTATAGCACCATTGATTCCATGGTGCTGTACATGAGAAGGGGTTACATACAAATTACAGGTATCACTTACAGTAAACTAACAATGACAGACTGATACAGAGGGGAGAGGACCCTGCCCTTTCGGGCTTACATTCTACAGGATTGTGAGGCAGGAGACAGTAGGTCGGGGGTTGCAGCAGTTCCGGTGTTGGTTGAGGCAATAACTCCGGTAGTGGTGAGGAGGCAGCAGGGTCATTGCAGGCTGTAGGCTTTCCTGAGGAGATGGGTTTTCAGGTTCCGTCTGAAGGATCTGAATGAGTTTGATAGTCGGATGTGTTGGGGCAAAGAATTCCAGAGGATGGGGGATATTCGGGAGAAGTCTTGGAGGCGGTTGGGTGAGGAGCGAATAAGTGTGGAGGAGAGAAGGATGTCTTGGGAGGATCGGAGATTACGTGAGGGAAGATATCGGGAGATTAGTTCAGAGATATATGGAGGAGACAGATTATAGATGGCCTTGTAGGTCAGTATTAGTAATTTGAACTGGATACGCTGAGGGAATGGGAGCCAGTGAAGAGATTTGCAGAGGGGAGAAGCGGAGGAGTAGCGAGGAGAGAGGTGAATTAGTCGTGCAGCAGAGTTAAGGATGGACTGGAGAGGTGCGAGGGTGTTAGCAGGGAGGCCAGAGAAAAGGGTGTTGCAGTAGTCGAGGCGGGAGATGATGAGGGCGTGCACAATCATTTTAGTAGATTGAGGGTTGAGGAAAGGACGGATTCTTGAAATATTTTTGAGCTGAAGGCGACAGGAGGTAGAAAGAGCTTGGATGTGCGGTTTGAAGGACAGGGCAGAGTCAAGGGTTACTCCGAGGCAGCGGACTTCTGGTACGGGGGAAAGCGTGATGTCGTTAATAGATAGGTCAGGTAAGGAAGATCTGTGGGATGGGGGAAAGATTATGAGTTCAGATTTGTCCACATTGAGTTTGAGGAAGCGGGAGGAGAAGAAGGAGGATATGGCTGATAGACACTCCGGGATTCTGGATAGCAGAGAAGTGATGTCTGGGCCAGAGAGGTAGATCTGAGTGTCATCAGCGTAAAGGTGGTACTGGAATCCGTGGGACTTTATGAGTTGCCCCAGGCCAAGTGTATAGATTGAGAAGAGTAGGGGTCCTAGAACAGAGCCTTGGGGAACTCCAACAGAGAGAGGGTGGGACGAGGAGGTAGTGTGGGAGTGGGAGACGCTGAATGTGCGGTTGGAAAGGTATGAGGAGATCCAAGATAGGGCGAGGTCTTTGACGCCAAAGGAGGAAAGAATCTGTAGTAGAAGGCAGTGGTCAACTGTGTCAAAAGCAGAGGACAGGTCAAGAAGCAGGAGTATAGAGTATTGTCCGTTTGCTTTGGCTGTAAGTAGGTCATTAGTAATTTTGGTCAGGGCTGTCTCAGTGGAGTGATGGGGGCGGAAACCAGATTGTAGAGTGTCAAAGAGCAAGTTAGAAGAGAAGTGGTAGGAAAGCTCAGCGTGGACATGCAGCTCCAGGAGTTTGGAAGCGAATGGGAGCAGCGATATTGGGCGATAGCTGGACATAGCGGTTGGGTCGAGGGTTGGCTTTTTAAGGATAGGCGTGATTGTGGCATGCTTGAAAGCAGAAGGGAAGGTACCGGAAGTTAGTGATAGGTTGAAGAGGTGGGTTAGGGATGGAATAATAGTGGTGGTGAGGTTGGGGAGGAGGTGGGTTGGGATGGGGTCAAGTGCACAGGTTGTGAGGTGCGATTTGGAGAGAAGACAATTAAGCTCCCCTTCAGTTATATTGGAGAGGGAGGTTATGGGGTTAGGGCATTGGTCTGGTATACAAAGTGGTTGAGGTGGTTGAACAATGAAGACTTGCCTTGTTTGGTCGATCTTATTTTTGAAGTGTGTGGCAAAGTCCTCAGCAGAGATGAGGGAGGTAGGAGGGGGCAGTGGTGGGCGGAGGAGGGAGTTAAAAGTTTTGAATAACTGTTTGGGGTTGTAGGATAGGGAAGATACGAGGGTTGTGAAGTAGGCCTGTTTAGCAGAGGTGAGGGCAGATTTGAAAGAGAGTGTTGCTTGTTTGAATGCAGTGAAGTCGTCTTGCGAATTTGTTTTTTTCCAGCGCCGCTCTGTAATCCTGGACACTTGCCGGAGCTTTTTAGTGGTGTTATTGTGCCAGGGTTGTCTGTTGGTACGTCGCACTCTGCCATGAACGAGAGGGGCGACCGTGTCAATAGCCAATGTGAGAGTGGCATTGTAGAAAGCAGTGGCACTGTCTGTATCGTGGAGTGAGGATATTGATGCCAGTGAAAGAATAGAGTCAGAGAGTGTGTGGATGTCTAGGTGTGCAAGGTGTCTGCGGGGGTGCACGTGTTGCTGGACATGGGTGACAGGAGAGGAGGACAGGGATGAGAAAGTGAGTAGATGGTGGTCGGATAGAGGGAGAGGGGAGGTGGTGAAGTTAGATAGAGAGCAGAGGCGGGTGAAGACCAAGTCTAATGTATGACCATCCGTGTGGGTGGCTGAGGAGGACCACTGAGTAAGTCCAAAGGATGAAGTAAGGGACAGAAGTTTGGAGGCTGCTGACTGAAGGGTATCAGTGGGGATGTTGAAGTCACCCATGATGATGATGGGGATGTCAGTGGAGAGAAAGTGAAGAAGCCAGGTAGTGAATTGGTCGATGAAGGCAGTGGTCGGGCCTGGAGGTCGGTATATGACGGCCACTTGGAGGTTGGAGGGAGAGTAGATGCGGACAGAGTGGACTTCAAAGGAAGGGAGGATTAGGGAGGGAAGAGGTGGGATTGTGTTAAAGTTGCAGTTAGAGGAAAGGAGAACACCCACTCCTCCACCATGTCTGTTTCCAGGGCGAGGAGTGTGGGTGAATTGGAGGCCACCGTAACACAGCGCAGCAGGGGAGGCGGTGTCAGAGGGTGTCAGCCATGTTTCTGTGAGGGCGAGGAAAGCAAGATTGCGAGAGAGAAAGAGGTCATGAATCACATGAAGCTTATTGCAGATGGAGCGGGCATTCCAGAGTGCTCCAGAGAGAGGGAGCAGGGGGTGGGTGTCAATGGCACAGGTTTTACGTTGGAAAGATTGCGGTAGTTCCTATTAGATAGGGAGCGGTAGGAAGGAGTACTAATGGTGGGTATGAACTGTGGAGGTCCAGGATTGGGAGATATGTCACCAGCAGTGAGGAGGAGCAGAGAAAGGGAGAGCAGGTGGGAGAAGGAGAGAGGGAAGCTTGTTTTGTGTTTTATTAGGACAGATTTGAGGTTGAGGAGCAGGTCAGCAGAGGAGGATAGGTGGGGAGGAAGGAGGTAAGGGGAGATGATTATTTGATTAGAGGGTGCTGGGGTTTGGGGATAGCAAAGGAGAGAGAGGATTAAAGGAGCAAACACTGTGAAGGCATATGTAAACATGGTGAAAGAGTGAGATGGGTAATTAGAAAAGCCAGGTACAAGTAATTAGAAGTGCTTACTCAGCAGACATACCCAAAAGAGACATAGTGTGGGGTCCTGACTCCTGCCGTGACTAACTGCCGTTGAAATAACTGCAGCTTCTCTGTACTTTTGCTGCAGTGGTACTTCTGCTGCAGTTGCGTGCCTGACCCCACACGCGTGCCCCCCTTAGACTGCTACTGAATATATAGGACTGAGTAGAGGATCAGGTGGGAGGAGTTATGGTAGCTGCTTTGGGATAAATTAGCAGCTGCCCAGCACACCAGGGGAGGATAGACAATCAAAGGCACAGGCCTGGCTGCATCCATATGCTGGTAACACCTTGCACCTGATAGCATCTCTACTGGCCCCAGCATGGCTATACAGCAGTAAGTATTGAATACAATGCAACAAATTAATTTAGCAAACATTCAGCAGCCACTGTTATATACCATTTAAAGGAAAAGTTGAACAGTAGTAAGTCAGATCCCAGCAAGCAGAGGTTGTAGAGATTGTACCATTTAAAAGGAAAAGTTGAATAGTAGTCAGATCCCAGCAAGCAGAGGTTGTAGAGATTGTACCATTTAAAAGGAAAAGTTGAATAGTAGTCAGATCCCAGCAAGCAGAGGTTGTAGAGATTGTACCATTTAAAAGGAAAAGTTGAATAGTAGTCAGATCCCAGCAAGCAGAGGTTGTAGAGATTGTACCATTTAAAAGGAAAAGTTGAATAGTAGTCAGATCCCAGCAAGCAGAGGTTGTAGAGATTGTACCATTTAAAGGAAAAGTTGAACAGTAGTAAGTCAGATCCCAGCAAGCAGAGGTTGTAGAGATTGTACCATTTAAAAGGAAAAGTTGAATAGTAGTCAGATCCCAGCAAGCAGAGGTTGTATATCCTTTAAAATAGAAGCCCTTTAGGTAACAGTTATGATACTGTATATTCCTACATTCCATGGTACATTCCTACCAGGGGAGGAGTCCTGAGGAGATTCCTACCATTCCTACTAGGGGAGGAGTCCTGAGGAGATCATTTGCATATTCCCAGTTCATTCTGGGATAAGTGAAGAGTCTCCGCGAGCTCCAAGAACACTGGGTTTTGGCTGTTGCAGCTGAAAGGAGGACATCGGTAAACCAGGGGAGGAGTCCTGATGAGATCATTTGCATATTCCCAGTTCATTGTGGGATAAGAGAAGAGTAGGTTTTTCACCGCTTTGATATCTCTTTAACAATAAGAGTATGGAAGAGGCCAGGAGCCATTTGTTGAGCTGCATTTCTTGCTACATGTTCACAGATTTACCAGTGGAAAAGCCAAATTTCACATGCCAGAAATGCAAGCTTGTGTCCCTGTTGGAGGAAAAGTTGCGAAATCTAGAAGAGAGGTTAGCTACATTGAAGATCATTAAGGAAGATGAAGAGTTCTTAGACAGAGCAGAATTATCTCTTCATGGTACAGAAAGAGAAGAAATTTGAAGTGCACCTGAAGAAACAGAGGAATGAAAGCATGTGACCCAGAGAAAAAGGATAGGGATGCAGTCAGCACCAATTCTGCTCAGGAACCAGTACCAGGCTCTCACACAAAAGAACGATGAAGAAATACATCAGGATAAGACTTTGCCCACAAAGAACAAACTTGTACGCCCTCAGAGTCCTCCTGGATTGAGAAAGAAAAATGTTGTGAAGAAGAAACGGAGAGTTGTGGTCATGGGGGATTCCCTGTTGAGAGGAACAGAGGCCGCTATCTGCAGACCGGATATAACCTCAGGAGAAATGTGCCGTCTTCCAGGTGCAAAAATTAAAGATGTGTCTGACAGGATATCAGGACTCTTCAGACCTAAAGATGACTACCCACTCCTGAAAAATATTTAGACTTGAGAGTCCTCAGTGGTTGATACCTTTTAATGGCTAACTGAAAAGAAGGTAACAAATTGCAAGCTTCGAGACTACTCAGGTCTCTTCATCAAGCAAAGACTAATACAACATCTGAAGAATCACATATTTATACACAACACAGCACAGAAAAAATGCAATAAGATAAGACTAGTGACGTGAAGCAGAACTGTCACTATGGCAGAGGGATGAACATAAATATTGGAACAGTTCATAGATAAGGAGTGTGAAAGTTTTATTGCCCTCTGATTGGGGTCTGCTATTGTGTTTTGATGCCCCTAGAAGGTCAGAGAAGCAGATTCCTTAATTGATGTAGAAAGACATGAAACCTTGGGATATATTCATTCCAGCACTAAGAGTGTCGAAGGTCATCATAAGTTTATATTCCCAAACCTTTCTATCTCTCTCAGATTTAAAGTTAGATTTTAATTCAAGTACTTCCATGTCCATCATGCTATGACCGGGCATACAAAAGTGTTTTGCCACAGGTAGATCCATTCTTTTTTCTCTTATTGTGTGGCGATGGGAATGCATTTTACTGCATTTTTTCTGTGCTGTGTTGTGTATAAATATGTGATTCTTCAGATGTTGTATTAGTCTTTGCCTGATGAAGAGACCTGAGTAGTCTTGAAAGCTTGCAATTTGTTACCATCTTTTCAGTTAGCCATTAAAAGGTATCAACCACTGAGGACTCTCAAGTCTAAATATTTTTCTATCTACTGGCTAATACGGTACGAAGATGCACATCTTTCCTATACCCACTCCTGCTAATACATGTGGGGACAAATGACACCACCAGAAGTGACCTGGAAACCATCTGCAGTGACTTTGAAAACTTAGGCAAGAAAGTGAAAGAACTGGGTGCGCAGGTGGTCTCCTCATCCATCCTCCCAGTGGATGGCCATGAAACAAGGAGGTGGAATAAGATTCTGCAGGTGAATAACTGGCTACGTCGATGGTGCCGTCAGCAAGGATTTGGATTTCTGGATCACAGAGTGAATTACCTATATGATGGACTACTTGCTAGAGATGGGGTGCACCTTACGAAGACTGGAAAATGTATTTGGAAGTCGCCTTGCTACACTCATCAGGAGAGCTTTAAACTAGAACAATGTGGGAAGGGAAGCAAAAGGCCAGAAAAAGCCATACACCTGACAAATGCTATTGAGAACGAGGCTATTAGAAGTGAAAGGGAAGAATGAAGACAAAAAAATCCAAATAATAAAAATATTGGAGGAAGATAAACCAATCACAAACGAAAATGTTTCTATACAAATTCACAAAGCATGGGCAACAAGCAAGGAGAATTTGAACTACTAACGCAGGAGAAGAAGTATGATGTCATTGGAATCACTGAGACTTGGTGGGACGATACACATGATTGGAATACAAGGCTAGAAGGATACAACTTATTTGCAAGAAACAAACTTGATAAACGAGGAGGAGGTGTCACATTGTATGTTAGAAAAGCGTATATCTGCACAGAGATTGACGCTTCAGAGACTGGGAGTTCTGTGGAAACTGTTTGGGTAAGAATACAAGGACAGAACAATGGATAGGACACCATTGTAGGCATTTACTACAGGCCACCTATGCAAGCTGAAGATATGGATGAACTCTTTATGCATCAAATAGCCAAGTTCTCAAAAAAATATGACATAGTGGTCATGGGAGATTTCAACTATCCAGACATTTGTTGGGAATCACAGGCAAAACTAACAGGTCAAGGAAATTCTTATCCTCTCTTGCTGACAACTTTATCTTCCAAAAGGTAGGGGAGAAAACAAGAGGATCTGCTGCCTTGGATTTAATCCTTATAAACAGGGAGGAAATGGTTGAGGAGGTAAGAGTGGCTGGGACCCTAGGAGGTAGCGACCATGCTATTTTAGAATTTTGGATAGCTAGAGGAGGAAGACCTGTGAAGACTCAGACGTCAAGTTTAGATTTCAGAAAGGCAGATTTTAAGGGACTCAGAAAGAGAATCAGAGGGATCCAATGGCTGGATATCCTTAAGGACTAAAATGTCCAGGAAGGATGGGAAATCTTGAAAAATGAGATTCTCAAAGAACAATCATTAACAATTCCGAAAAGAAGGAACAATAGGAAGCATTTAACGAAACTAGGATGGATGAACAAAGAACTTAAACACATGCTAAAAAGCAAGAAAGAAATGTTTATCAAATGGAAAGAGGGAGGCATATCTAAAGAAGAATATAATGATGTCTGCAGAACCTGCAGGGCAAGAATCAGATTAGCTAAAGCTGACAATGAATTAAGGCTTGCAAGAGATGTCAAAAGCAATAAAAAGGATTTTGGGGGATATGTCAAAAGTAAAAGAAAATTCAAAGATGCTATAGGATTTTTACAGGATGAAAATTATGAAATGGTAAGAAAGGATGTTGAGAAGGCCGAACTTTTAAATTCCTATTTTGCATCTGTTTTCTCTCAGAAAGGAAAGGTAACATCAACTGATCTTCACTGTACTATTAAGGGAATAGAAGAATCCAGGATATCTATAAACAGAAAAATAGTGAGGAAACACTTAGCTAACATAAATGAATTCAAGTCTCCAGGTCCAGATGAATTACACCCCAGAGTACTGAAGGAGATAGCAGAAGAAATTTTTGGACCACTCTCCATAATCTTAGAAAATTCTTGGAGAACAGAAGTCCCAGAAGACTGGAGAAAAGCAAATGTTGTTCCTATCTTCAAAAAGGGGAAGAAGGTGGACCCAGGGAACTATAGGCCGGTGAGTCTGACATCTATACCAGGAAAGATCTTTGAACAAATTATTAAACAACATGTATGTAAGTACCTGGACAAGAATGAAGTGATTAACCAGAGTCAGCATGGGTTTGTAACTAATAAGTCATGTCAGACTAATTTAATTTCCTTCTATGACAGAATCACTGACTGGGTGGATCAGGGAAATGCTGTAGATATATTATATCTTGACTTCAGCAAAGCATTTGACAAAGTATCTCACACAATCCTTATTGAAAAAATGACTAAGTATGGAATGGACAAGGCAACTGTTAGGTGGATTCATAACTGGCTTAGAGATAGGACCCAAAGAGCATATACAGAATGGGAGGAATAAGGCTAAGCAACAGCACATGTGAAAAAGACTTGGGTATACTAATAGATCACAGACTGAACATGAGTCAACAGTGTGATACAGCAGCAAAGAAGGCAAATACAATTCTGGGATGTGTTAACAGAAGCATACAGTCTAGATCACGTGAAGTCATTATTGCCCTCTACTCCTCTTTGGTCAGACCTCATCTGGAATACTGTGTCCAGTTTTGGGCACCACATTTTAAAAAAGACATCAACAAACTGGAGCAAGTTCAGAGAAGAGCGACCAGAATGGTGTCCGGTCTGCAAACCATGTCCTATGAGGAACGGTTACAGGATTTGGGAATGTTTAGCTTGCAAAAAAGACTGAGAGGAGACTTAATAGCTGTCTACAAATATCTCAAGGGCTGTCACATTGTAGAAGGATTATCTTTATTCTCATTTGCACACGGAAAGACAAGAAGCAATGGGATGAAACTGAATGGGAGGAGACACAGATTAGATATTGGAAAAAACTTTTTGACAGAGTGATCAATGAGTGGAACAGGCTGCCACGAGAGGTGGTGAGTTCTCCTTCAATGGAAGTGTTCAAACAGAGGCTGGACAGACATCTGTCTGAGATGATTTAGTGAATCCAGCTTTGAGCAGGGGGTTGGACCAGATGACCCATGAGGTCCTTCCAACTCTACTATTCTATGATTCTACATTTTAACTGTAAATAGTAATAGACAACGTATAAGACAGTAGGGTGAGTATGGTAAGGTCAGAAACCATGCCGGCTTAACCCCTTCCTGACCCATGAGGCCTACGTAGGCGTCATGAAAACCAGTGGCATCCCGACCCATGACGCCTATGTAGGCGTCATGCTATAAATCATGTTCCTGCGGGTCGGGTGACCGGGGTCACTGAAAGGTCATCTGACCCGCAGTAACAGGACCCTTTGTGCATCACCACAGTGGGGGTGGCTTAACCCCCACGTGGCTACGATTGCTCTGATTGGCTGTTAAAAGTGAAACAGTCAATCATAGTAACATAGTAACATAGTTATTAAGGTTGAAGGAAGACTTTAAGTCCATCTAGTTCAACCCATATCCTATCCTAACCTGCCCTAACATGTTGATCCAGAGGAAGGCAAAAAAAAACCCAAGTGGCAAACAGTAAGCTACACATTGGGGAAAAAAAATTCCTTACCGACTCCACATACGGCAATCAGACTAGCTCCCTGGATCAACGCAATATCTAGGAAACTAGTGAATATAGCCTGTAATATTATACTTTTCAAGAAAGGCATCCAGTCCCTTCTTACATGTTAGTAGGGAATCACTCATTACATTAGACGGCAGAGAGTTCCATAGTTTCACTGCTCTTACAGTAAAGAATCTGCGTCTGTGATTATGGCTAAACCTTCTTTCCTCCTGTGATGAACGGTGCCGCGGTCCGCCACACGGTAGCCCGGGGGTCACGGCTTGTGATCCCACCGCTGCCACCAATATGTGATGAACGGGCACACAGTCCGCCACACGGTAGCCCGGGGGTCACGGCTTGTGATCCCACCGCTGCCACCACATGTGATGGAACGTGCACACCCACGACGGCTGCTGCCGTCCGACCCAGTAAACTGCAGGGATTTATAACTATCCCACTTCCACTTAGGAACTTGCAGCTCTCTGGCGCCCCCCTTACCCTCAGGTCAGTCTGGGAACTGCACCTAGGATAATTAGTCGCCAGACGGGTCACTTGGATGTGTGCTGGCTATTGGGCACGCTGCAGTGAGGGAATTATAATTACTCCTGGCTGCAGCCAGGCAGTACCCTTATAAACCCCGCTGCGTCACTGCCAGCGTCACCCAATAGATTAACACTTTACACCCCTTTCTTTTAGCTGCCACCAGCTACGGCTTTTGATGAACAATTTATCAAGAGGGTCCGTAGCAACCCCAAAACAGTAGCGTAGTTACTTCAGGCACGTGCAAATTCGTTTATAGAGCAGGAGAAACAAACTAATAAATTTATAGGTTTATTCCTTAAAAAAATCAGGCAGTGCTTATATAATATAAAAAAATGTAACAAACTGAGACAATATCGTTATGTACAGATGCAGTTATAAAATAAAATAGGATTAAGAATGAAAGATAACTCACATGATAGTTAGATCATTACAGGCAAGCCAGGCTGGGGGAAGGAGCCACACGTCATAGTTCATTGGGAGATCTCTTACTCAGCACATCCCACCAGAAAGACTTCTACTGAACTTCACTGTAAGACTTATGCATGTCAGCTTCTGACCTCACAAAAAAGGCTGGTCCTCTGGCCACCTCCTCTGGCTGCAAGCTATGGTCTGAGCTCTGCAATATCATAAGGTTCATAACTCGTTCTGTGAACCTAGCAGAATAATGGCAGACCTATCAATGGTCTTGCTTTGAAATGATGGTTCCAATGAGCCCACACTTGGGTGGGCTAGTTCATGGGGCACCCGAGAATTCCATTTCTCGGGTTCTGTTGGAGTTACGGGTTTACCAGTACCACGGGAACGATGCCCATCGGCGCATGGTTCAACACAGTAACTTTCGTGTTTCTAGCGAATGCTCCCACCGTGTTATTCCAAAAAAGAATGAATTACTCCAACATGGCTGCTATAGGAAGAAAGCACGTGTTCGGACAATGCAGGACCCCTGCGGTGAAGCGGGAAAACTTCCAGCACTGGCAGCTCACATTACACTGCCTGAGTGCAGGCTGACAGGGGGGGAAAGGGGTTGTAGTTCTAGCAACAGCACAAGACATGAAGCTTGCAATATCATCACACCTCCCCCCTTTAGAGGGCGCTACGGAGGCATGACCTGTCGGTAATCCGACATGCGCACCTCAGCGGGTTCGCCACGTCGTGATAACCCATCAGCATTCCCATGATCACTGCCTTTCTTGTGTTGTACGGCAAAATCATACTGCTGCAGGGCAAGGCTCCAGCGTAGCAACCTACCATTGGTTCCGGACACTGTGTGCAGCCAGCTCAGAGGGTTGTGGTCGGTGACCACCTTGAAGGTGCGCCCGTACAGGTAGGGCTGCAAACGTTGCAGTGCCCAGACCATGGCCAGGCACTCCTTCTCGATGGTGGAGTATGCCACTTCCCTTGGCAGAAGTTTCCGGCTCAGGTACAACACGGGGTGCTCCTGGTCCCCCGAATCAACCTGGCTGAGTACAGCACCGAGGCCAAATTCGCTGGCATCAGTCTGTACCAGGAAGGGCCGACTGCTGTCGACGGCTCTCAACACTGGAGAGTTGCACAGGGCTGTTTTCAAAGCTCGGAATGCCGCCTCACAGCCATCTGTCCAGTTGACTGTTTGGGGTAGACCGCCCTTGGTGAGGTCCGTCAAGGGTTTTGCAATGGCGCTATAGTTCGGTACGAAACGCCTATAGTACCCTGCAGTGCCCAGGAAGGACTTCACCTGCTTTTTGGTCCCGGGGGTGGGCCAGGACACGATCGCGTCCACTTTCTCGGGCTCTGGACTCATGGAACCCCCGCCTACCCGGTGCCCCAGGTAGTGGACCTCCCTCATGCCCATCTGGCATTTTCCCGGCTTGATGGTCAGACCTGCCTGGTGAATACGCTTGAGCACCTCCTGGAGATGCTGAAGGTGTTCCTCCCAGGTGGAACTGAAGATGGCAATGTCGTCCAGGTACGCCACAGCGTACTCCTCCAGTCCCTGAAGCAGGTGGTTGACCATCCGCTGGAAAGTGGCAGGGGCATTCTTCATGCCGAAAGGCATGACCGTGGACTCGTACAGTCCAAAAGGGTGATAAAGGCAGATTTCTCCTGCGCCGCCGGGCTCAGGGGAATCTGCCAGTATCCCCGGCTCAAATCCATGATGGATATGTACTTGGCATTCGCCAACCGCTCCAGCAGATCCTCGATGCGTGGCATTGGGTGCGCATCAGAGGTAGTGATGGCGTTGAGCCCCCTGTAGTCCACGCAGAACCGGGTGGTCCGATCCTTTTTTGGCACGAGAACTACAGTGAGGCCCACGCGCTTTTGGACTGCCGGATCACCCCCAGCTGCAACATCTCATGGATCTCCTGGCGCATAATCTGCTGCACTTCCTCAGAGATCCGATAAGGTGTCCGCCGTAACGGGGCGTGATTCCCGGTGTCCACCTCGTGGACTGCCAACTCGGTCCTTCCGGGTCGGTTCGTGAACTCGGCCCGGAAGGGTTCCAGAGTGGTCAGCAACTGCAACCGCTGGGAGACGGTTAGCGAGGCATTTACCTCCATGTCCTCAATGGACCCATTGGCATTAGCTTGGGCCAGCATGTCTAGGAGGGGATCCTCTTCCCCGTCCTCGGGCAGATTGCAGACCGGTAGGACGCAGGCTTCACGTTCGTGATGGGCCTTCATCATGTGGACGTGAAAGGCCTTGCGCCTACCCCGAGTGTGGTCAAGCGTGACCACGTAGGTGGCTGGGTTGAGCTGTTGGTGCACGACGTACGGGCCTTCCCAGGCTGCCTGAAGCTTATCCTTTGGTACGGGGACCAGCACCCACACCTTTTGACCCACCTGGTAGGTCCGCTCCCGGGCGTTCTGGTCGTACCAGTGCTTCTGGTCAGCCTGAGCCTGCGTCATGTTGTCATGCACCAACTGCGTCAAGGTCTGCATCTTGTCGCGGAAGCGCATGACATAATCCACGATGGACACTTCCGTGGGGTTTGGCTCATCTTCCCAGGATTCTCTTATCAACCCAAGGGGTCCCCGGACTCGCCTACCATACAGGAGCTCGAAGGGGGAGAACCCCGTCGAGGCCTGCGGGACTTCTCTGTAGGCAAATAGCAGGTGTGGGAGGTACCGCTCCCAATCGCGTCCCTGGGTCTCAACCAGCATGCGGAGCATCTGTTTGAGGGTACCGTTAAAGCGCTCACACAAACCATTGGTCTGTGGGTGATACGCACTCGATACCATACGCGTCACCTGCATTTTGCTGCAGAGAGCCTTCATTAGGCGAGACATAAATTGGGTCCCTTGATCGGTAAGCATCTCCCTGGGAAATCCTACCCGTGAAAAGATGGTCACCAGTGCATCTGCCACCTTATCTGCCCTAGTTGAGGACAGAGCTACCGCCTCCGGGTACCGGGTAGCGTAGTCTACCACAGTCAGGATGTATTGCTTTCCAGAGCTGCTGGGGACGGCCAGCGGGCCCACAATGTCCACCGCGATCCTCTGGAAAGGCTCCTCTATCACTGGCAACGGGATCAGGGGAGCCTTAAGAGCAGGCCCCGCCTTCCCCACTCTTTGACAGGTGATACAGGAGCGGCAGTAGTTATTCACATCTGTCCCCATCTTGGGCCAATAGAAGTGTTGAGACAGCCGTGCCTTAGTTTTGCTAATCCCCAAGTGTCCAGCAAGTGGAATCGCATGGGCAATCCTCAACAACTCACCTCGGAACTGGTGCGGGACGACCAGCTGTTTCCCCCTCAACCACTCCTTTTGGGAATCTCCGGGTACTGTCTCCCGGTACAACCTTCCTCGTTCCCAGAACACCCTCTCCTTATCAGTCACGGAGGTGGGCGTCTCGGCGAGGTGCCTCAAGTTCCCCAGGCTCGCATCTGAGTGCAGAGCGGCCTGGAACTCCTGGCTGAGGCAGCCAGAAGTGACGTCAGGGTTCCTTCCTCACTGGGACCCTCTGGACCGGCTCTGGGTCCACCTCTGGTTCAGTCTCTCCTGTAGCGGAGGAGGGTCCAGATGGCAGGGCGCTACCTGTGATCCGGGCACTCTGACTGCGGGTGACAGCAGCTACATATGCAGTCTCCCCGGGGATTTCTATAGACCCATCAGCCTGCGCTGCTATGGGCTCTACCTCCCCATCCACCCCCAACACTTCAGGAGCAGTGCTACTTATGGGCCAGTTACCTTCCTCGGTGGCACTGGTCAGTGTCATGGCGTCACCTTCCTCCTGGTTCCCATGCACCTCCCCATTTCCTTGAGCACTGTCGCTTGCTCCTGCTAGGGGTTCCTCAGCCGTCTCACTCCACAGAGCGACGGGACTGAACGCTCCTGTACCTGTGGACACATCTACCACTTCAGAGAAAGGGTTAACAGATTCAGATGGCACAGATACATCACTATCAACATCAGTCCTAGGGAAAGAACGGTTATCAGTTGCATCATCACTTCGCAAAGCATTAGCAGGTAACACAATCAGTTTCCCATCATCATCAACATCAACATCATGGTTAACGTTAACCTTATCATCAGATTGGGAAGGGGTGTCAGGGACATAGTACGCCACCATCCTCCCCAGATCAGTCCCCAATAAAACATCAGTGGGCAGGTTTTCGGACACTCCCACTTCCTTCACCCCGCTCCCGGTACCCCAGTCAATGAAAACTCGGGCTATCGGCAAGGGGTAGTGGACACCCCCAATCCCTGTGACAGTTAGGGTTTTCCCCGGAATCAACTCTTCAGGGGCCGCCAGTTCGGGTCGGATGAGGGTTCGCTCAGCCCCGTGTCCTTGAGGCCTGTAGCAAGACGGGCCCCCACGCGGACGGGCTGCACGTTGTCATCAACCCTCCCCACCACACCACACCAAAAAAAACAGAGGCGTTGGGCCCGGAGGCCTTGGCTGGGGGTTCTCTGCCTCTCCGGGCAGGTGGCGCTGATGTGACCAGCCTTTACAGGAGAAACACTGGCGGGGTCTGAGTAGGCCTGGGGCTGGCAAAGGGGATAGTGCCTCCAGAGGGACGACTGGCAGGGGCACTGGGGTTGGTTGCAGGCTTACCCCCTCCCCAACGGGTGGTGACGGCCTTCCGCACTTCGGGTTTCCCGGGTTTGGCCCATAGCTGCGGCGATCCGGGCTGTTGTGACCCGCGTCCTCTGGTTCTCGGTCCAGATGAACTGTCGGACCTCAGCTGGGGACAGATGCAGGAACTGGTCTTTGATCATCAGGTCTTTCCCGCTCCTCATAGGTGTCAACTGACAGTCCATGGATCCACTGGTCAAAGTGGTTCCGGAGTCCTTTCACCCCATCGCATAACTGTCGTTGGGCCACGTTGGAGGTTCCGGAACTTCTTTCGGTATACCCCAGGGGTTAGCTGGTACTTGGCAATCAGGGCCTGCTTGATGGCCTCATAGTCCCCTGTCTTTATCTGGCGCGAGGGAAGCGAACGCCTCCAAAGCTTTGCCCTTTAGCCCGGGGGCAAGTACCGGCCCATTGGTCGGCAGGCAGCCGGTACTGCTGCAGACTTTCTCAAAGGCCCGCAGAAAAGTGTCCAAGTCTCCTTCCTTTTCCAGCACGGGAAAGTGCTCCGGCCGGGGCTCGGGACTCTGAAGCTGCTGGGTGTACCGCTCTGGGGTGTGGAGGGCATTGCCCCTTTCTGAGCAGCTCCAGTTTTATGGGGTCTCTGAGCTTCCCGCTCGGCTTCTCAGGGGCCCCCC
>JARQOD010000602.1:0-97563 GCA_033576555.1 Oophaga sylvatica
TGGGGAGTTTCTACTGTTTAGGCACATCAGGGGCTCCTTAATAATAATAATAATAATAATAATAATCTTTATTTATATAGCGCCAACATATTCCGCAGCGCTTTACAGTTTAACAGTTTCAAAACACAAGTCATAGGTAACAACGTTAACAATACAATAATTAAAGCAAAATAAGACGACCCTGCTCGTGAGAGCTTACAATCTACAATGAGGTGGGGGAGATACAAAGTACAGGTGTGTATATACAATGGTGCATTTACAATGATGGTCCAGCCATCTTGAGGGAGTGAGGCATGGATGGAGATAGCGAATGGGCTACACATACACACTTAAACATAGAACGACTTTGGTTAGTGAATGTGATAGGCCACTCTGAACAAATGTGTTTTGAGGGAGTTCCTGAAACCATGCAAATTGTGGATAGTCCTAATTTCTTGGGGTAGAGCATTCCAGAGGATTGGCGCAGCGCGGGAGAAATCGAATGTAGGGGGCGGAAGCCGGACTGTGAAGGGTCTAGGAGGGAGTAAGTGGAGAGGTAACGGGTGAGGCGGGAGTAGACTAGGCGCTCCAAAAGTTTAGAGATGAAGGGGAGATTGGAGACCGGTCTGTAGTTGTTTGTGCAGGAAGGGTCAAGAGCGGGTTTCTTTAGTAATGGAGTAATGATGGAGTGTTTGAAGGAGGATGGGAAAATGCCAGAGGAGAGTGAGAGATTAAAGATTGTAGTTAGGTGAGTTGTGACAACTGGAGAGAGAGACTGGAGGAGATGTGAGGGGATGGGGTCGGTAGTGCATGTAGTCGGACGAGAGGAAGAGAGGAGTCTGGAGACTTCTTCTTCTGTGATGGGATCAAATGTGGAAAGTGAGCCAGGGGAAATGCAGGGTGGGATGGGAGTCACAGCACTTGGTGGTTGAGAGCAGATTTCCTGACGGATAGTATCTATTTTTTCTATAAAGTGGGAGGCCAGGTCGTCAGCACAAATGTCTGCGATAGGGGCTTGTGCTTTTGGCCTGAGGAGGGAGTGAAAAGTGTCAAAAAGTTTCTTGGGGTTGTTGGCTAGTGAGGAGATCAGTGTGGTGAAGTAGGTCTGTTTGGCGAGGTGAAGGGCAGCATTATAAGTTCTTAACATGAATTTAAAGTGGATGAAGTCTTCTGGTGTGCGGGTTTTTCTCCAGAGGCGTTCAGCACTCCTAGAGCATCGCTGAAGAAGTCGAGTTTGCAATGTGAGCCAGGGCTGTTTTACTGTGTGTTTGGAGGTTCTGAGGGTGAGCGGTGCTACTTGGTCAAGGGTGCTTTTAAGAATGTCATTGTAGTGATGAACAGCCAGATCAGGACAGGAAAAAGAGGAGATTGGGGACAGCGATTAGTGTAGGGAGTCTGAAAGTGTCTGACAGTTAATGGCTTGTAGATTTCTGAATGTGTGGTAGGTAGGAGTGCGCTGGGGTGGTGGAGGATTTGTGAGCGTGAAGGAGAGAATGTTGTGGTCAGAGAGTGGAAGCGGTGAGTTATTTAGGTGGGAGATTGAACAGAGGCGGACAAAGACCAGGTCAAGGGTGTTGCCATCCTTGTGTGTCTCAGAGGTTGAAAGCTGTGAGAGGCCTAGAGAAGTGGTTAGTGATAGAAGCTGAGATGCAGATGTGGAAGTAGGGCTGTTAATGGGGATGTTGAAGTCTCCAAGGATAAGGGTTGGTAGTTCTGAGGACATGAAGTGCGGCAGCCAGGCTGAGAAGTGGTCAAGGAACTGGGTGGGTGAGCCTGGGGGTCGATATATGACCGCTACTCTGAGGGAGAGGGGATGGAACAGCCTGATGGTGTGGACCTCAAAAGAAGGGAATGAGAGTGATGGAATTGGGGGGATGACCTGGAAAGTGCATTGTGGGGACAGGAGTATGCCAACTCCACCACCATGTCTGTTTGTGGGTCTCGGGGAATGGGAGAACTGTAAACCACCATAGGAAATGGCAGCAGGGGAGACAGTGTCAGAATCCTGAATCCAGGTTTCAGTGAGGGCCAACAGATTAAGAGAGTGGTTCAGAAAGTAGTTGTGCAGGAAGGATAGCTTGTTGCATGCAGACCGTGGATTCCAGAGGGCACAATTGAAAGAAGGAGATGAGGGAGTGCAAGTAATATTAATAAGATTATTATGGTTTTGGTATGAGGTAGGGTAGGGATTGAGGTTGGGGGATGGTGGACCAGGGTTGGGGGAGATGTCCCCTGAAATCAGTAGGAGTAGGAAGATAAAGAGCAGGTAGTTGTTGGAATTGTGAGTAGGTTTTTTCTGTGATGTGTTTGGGCAAGATGGGCTGAGGTTTTTCAGGAAGGTGAGGAGTGCATGGGAGCTGTACATGGGAGATGGAAGGATAGAGGGGCTGATGTGTATGAGTCGTGATGGAGGGGGGATGGGGCGGTGAATGTGGATGGCAAGGGAACACAGGAGAAAATAGATAAAGTACATAATGAAAAATAAGGCAAAGTGTGGGGTACCTGATTCCAGCCCTGATTAACTGCCATGAATAACTGCCGTTTTCAAGATGCTTTTCTTCTGTGATGCTTAACTTCTGGGATGCATGCGCCCCCACAATGCATGCGCCCCTTAGACTACTCCTAAATATATAGTTGTAAGGTTCTTTGTATATGTTCTTGAAACTCAGTTTTTCCGTCAGCCATTTTGCTTTCTGTCTTGCTGCAGCTATCTTGCCCTCAGTCAATATGGAGTTTTCAGCTTTCATGTTCCCGCCCTGATTCTCTCCCTCTTGCTTCTTAAGCAGCCACAGCTGAGCAATCAGTGCTTCTGAATCTAGCCTGCAGTGAACCTGTGACCTGACTCCTGGAAGCCTTGGACTATGTACTCCAGCTATTCCTACTGAGGAACTCTGAACACTTGTGGACTCTGGAACCCTGCTCTTTGAAAGATCCACGTTTGCATGGACTTACGGTAACAGAGAAGAAGATCCTGAACCTGTTGTGGAGAGTGATTGCTGAGCTTAAGTTACTCTGGCCTGCTGTGTCTCCTGCTTCTGTATCTGCAAACTGTGTGACTATTTTTGCCAACTTGTATGAAGTAATACAGGACTTTTCTATATCAAACCTGTGTCTCATGTATTTTCATCGCACCCAAGCACAAGACGCTATATGAACTGTACTACATACATTACAAGATTCAGAAGCCAAAACGTTAGTGTCTGCTGGGTCTGGGAAGGCTGTGTCTGCTGTAACTGTGGATATCAGACGTCCAGTTGTACTTTCTGTGATGACAGTGGTTGTGACTTCTCACAACCATTCCAGGTGAGCAATTCCCTTAAGTTTTTTTTTCTGCAGTGTTACCACGGGTAAACACTATTGTTTTTTTTTTTTTCTCTTCCCTCTTTTGTGTCTGCTGTAACTGTGGATATCAGATGTCCGGTTGAACTTTCTGTGATGATAGTGGTTGTGACTTCTCACAACCATTCCAGGTGAGCAGTTCCCTTAATTTTTTTTTCTCTTTGCAGTGTTACCACAGGTAAACACTATTGTTTTTTTTTCCTTTTCTCCTCTCCTTCCAGTACTCCTGTCTTAAAAGATCTGGAAAATGGAGGCCCGCATCAAGGAACTTTGCGGAGTGACTGATAATATCCTTGCAGATTTACAGACTATAAAAACCCGTTTTACAAACCTACAGGACCTCACTAATCACAATTTGCAAGTGTTTGGACAGACTGCCCAGGATTTGCGAGCCAGGATTGAGGTTCTAGAGGAGCGAGTCCAGGCTCCTGCCGTAGCCCCAAGTTCTGGGATTCCCAAGTTGCCCCCTTTTCGTTTTGGCGGTGAACGTGAAAAATTCAGGGGATTTATTAACCAATGCAATCTGTTTTTTTCTGCACATGCTTCACAATTTCCCACTGAACGATCTAAAGTGCTTACTATAATTATGTTACTTACCAACAAGGCTTTGATGTGGGCAAACCCTCTGATTGAGACTGAGGATGAATGTTTGGATCATCTTGATGCTTTCATTTCAGCCATGGGGCAGGTGTTTGATGACCCCAATCGAGGTGCAACAGCTGAAGCAGCCATGTTAACTTTGCGCCAAGGTAAGCACTCGGTAGCCGAATATGCCTTGGATTTCAGGAGATGGGCCCTTGATACCACCTGGGACAGTTCCGCCAAAAAATCTATTTTTCGAAAGGGGTTGTCTCCACTAATTAAGGATGAACTTGCTCGTGCCGACCCTCCCACTGCGTTAGGTGACTTTATTAACTACTGCATCCGTATTGATGCTCGCCTGACTGAACGCAGGCAAGAGAGATGGTTCGAAAGCAATCGCACTAACCTTTTCCTACCTTCCTCCCCAGCTAAGGAACCTTTGAGTAGGATCACACGGGAACCTGAACCTGAACCCATGCAGGTAGACTCTTTACAACGACGGGTTAGTGATGCACGCAAGGAACATCGTTTTAAGGAAAATCTATGTTTCTATTGTGGTAAGTCAGGGCACTTCATTATAAACTGCCCCAGCCGTTCTCGTAAGACTACTGCAGCACTCATTCACTGTGAGTGTTGCGAGAGGAGATCTGTCAGGTCCGAGCCTCAGGCTCCAGAGAGATCTGCAGCAACAGATCTTGATTTCTCTGACTTAAACTCCGTTACTTCTGAGGACGATGACTGTGTAAACGCTGCAATTTTTCAAGTTTCCTCAGCGGTGTCCCAGCTGAGTTGTAGGAAAAACAATTCTCATTGCTTCCTTTCCATCAAACTCTGGATTAACTCAGTCTGGGTGTCTAGCTCTGCTATGATCGACTCAGGGGCAAGTGGGAATTTTATGGATGTCTCCTTTGCTCTGAAACAGGGGATACGTTCAGTGAAGAAGGCTACTCCATTACAGATGGAAACTGTGGATGGCTCCCTGCTGACCTCTGGACCAGTGGATCAGGAAACGGAGCCTTTAAGGGTCCTTATGGGTAAAGATCATCAAGAGAAACTGTCCTTTATGCTTATCTCTTCTCCCCACTTTCCCATTATTCTAGGGCTACCATGGCTGCAGGCTCAGAACCCTACCATTAACTGGGAGACCAAGGAATTACACTTTCCAGAGAAACAGATGAGTCCAGAAGTTTCAGCTTGCTCTGTTCCTAAAGGAACCATGTCAGTCCCTGAACTACCAGCTGTATACCAGGACTATGTGGATTTATGTGACAAGAAGAACGCTGACCAGCTTCCCCCTCACCGTCCATATGATTGTCCAATTGAATTATTGCCTGGAGCCGAGATACCTTTTGGTAAGATCTACCCCCTGGCGGGGCCTGAGCTAAAGGCTTTAAAGGATTGCATAGACGAAAATCTAGCCAAGGGCTTCATACGCCCCTCTTCATCTCCTGCAGGTGCACCCATCTTCTTTGTGAAGAAGAAAGATGGATCTCTGAGACCCTGCGTAGACTATAGGGAACTCAATAAGGTTACTATTAGAAACCGTTATCCATTGCCTTTAATCCCTGAGTTATTGGAGAGAGTACGGCATGCCAAAATTTTCTCTAAATTGGATCTCCGTGGGGCCTATAACTTGGTCCGTATTAGACCTGGGGATAAGTGGAAGACTGCATTCAGGTCACGCTATGGACACTTTGAATATCTAGTTATGCCTTTTGGTCTGAGTACCGCCCCAGCCACTTTCCAACACTTGGTGAATGACATCTTCAGGGATCTCCTAGATACATTCGTGGTGATTTATTTGGATGATATTCTAATTTTTTCTAATTCCACAGAGGAACATCATGGACATGTGAGAATGGTCTTGGAACGTCTAAGACAAAACCATCTTTACATCAAACTTGAAAAGTGTGAATTCCATAGGACCGAAATTCAATTTCTGGGGTATATACTGTCTACACAAGGAATTAGTATGGATGGAAGCAAGACCCAAGCCATCAAGGATTGGCCAAGTCCTAGAAATGTGAAGGAGGTGCAGCGCTTCATCGGGTTTGCCAACTTCTATAGACGTTTCATTAGGAATTTCTCTGAGGTAGTGTCACCTATCACCCAACTTACCCGGAAAGAGTTTAGGTTCTCCTGGACTCCCCAAGCCCAGGAAGCATTTTCCCGTCTGAAAGATAAATTTACCACTGCACCTATCTTGGTACATCCCAACCCCGAACTTGCCTTCATAATAGAGGTGGATGCTTCAGATTGTGCCGTTGGAGCTATACTCTCTCAAAGAACAGGTGAGAAGAATGTCTTGCATCCCTGTGCCTTCTTTTCCCAGCAGTTGTCTTCGGCTGAGAGGAACTACGATGTGGGCAATAGAGAGTTGTTGGCCATTATTGCCGCCTTCAAAGAATGGAGACACCTTCTTCAGGGAGCTGCACAACAAATAGTCGTCCTGACAGACCATCGCAACCTTGAATTTATCAGGTCGGCTAAATGCCTGACTCCTCGTCAGGCTCGCTGGAATCTTTTCTTAAACCAATTTAATTTTGTTATTTCTTATAGACCAGGATCACGCAATGGAAAGGCTGATGCACTCTCTAGGATTCATTCAGCAGAGACCCGTCCACTTGCTCCTCCTAAGACTATTCTTCCTGACTCTAGATTCCTGGGAGTGATTCATAATCAAGACCTACTTAAGGACATCAAGGAAGCATACCATGCGGATTCCTTGTTGGCACAACCCCCAAGGGACGTAAGTCTTGTCTTTGAGAATGGTGTGTGGATTCTGGGACAACTTCTGTATATTCCTGAAACAGTCAGATTGAGAGTATTGCAACTTATTCACGATTCCAAGATAGCCGGGCATAGGGGAATTCTAAAGACACAAGAATTTCTTTCTCGTTTCTTTTGGTGGCCCACTTGCAGGAAGGATGTTTTAAACTATGTCACTTCATGTGAAGTCTGTGCAAGATGCAAAACACCTCGCTCCTCACCAACTGGTCTGTTGCAACCTCTTCCCACCCCGTCCCGCCCGTGGGGATCCATTTCTATGGACTTCATTGTGGAGTTACCAACCTCTCAAGGGAAGAACACCATTCTAGTGGTGGTTGACCGTCTAACAAAAGCAGCTCATTTTATCCCTTGTGTCGGCTTACCCACTGCAAAACAGACATCAGATTTGATGATTAAAGATATGTTTCGCTTACATGGAGTACCGGATGAGGTTATTTCGGATCGAGGGGTGCAATTCACTTCTAGGTTTTGGCAAAATTTCTGTGCAGCATTGGACATTAAAGTAAACCTTTCTTCTGCTTTTCATCCCCAGACTAATGGACAGACCGAACGAACCAATCAAACCCTGGAGCAGTATCTCCGCTGCTTTATCTGCCACCTACAGGATGATTGGGTGGATCTACTTCCATTAGCTGAGTTCTCTTATAACAACTCTCAGAGTGCCTCCACTAAGCAGTCTCCTTTTTACTCCAATCTAGGTTATCATCCTAACATTCTACCACGATTTCCCATAGAAACGCCTTTACCAGCAGTGGCGGAAAGAATCACGTCTTTACAGAAGAATATGGATCTTCTAAAAGAGAATCTGGAATCGGCTCAGGAAAGGTACAAGAAAGCAGCAGATAAATTTTGTAAACCTGCACCAGCTTTCAAAGTAGGAGACCTGGTCTGGCTGTCAACCAGAAATCTTAAGTTAAGGATTCCATCATCTAAGTTGGGACATAAGTACATTGGACCCTATAAAATCAGTAAGATTATAAGTGCCGTTGCTTGTCGTCTTCAACTGCCCAGAACTATGAGAATCCACCCTGTCTTTCATGTATCCATACTAAAGGCTGCAACACCCAATACGTTTCCTGGACGTTCTTCTCCTTGCCCTGACCCAGTGCTAGTCGATGGTCAGGAAGAATTTGTGGTGGAAAGGATTCTGGATTCCAGGTTATATAGAAATCAGTTACAATATTTGATTAAATGGCAAGGCTACCCAGTGGAGGACAACTCATGGGAACCAGTTAATAACGTTAATGCTCCTCGTTTGCTCCGCCAGTTTCATCAGAGGTACCCAGACAAGCCTGGTCTGAGGCCATCCGGAGGTTGTCCCTAAGGGGGGAGTAATGTAAGGTTCTTTGTATATGTTCTTGAAACTCAGTTTTTCCGTCAGCCATTTTGCTTTCTGTCTTGCTGCAGCTATCTTGCCCTCAGTCAATATGGAGTTTTCAGCTTTCATGTTCCCGCCCTGATTCTCTCCCTCTTGCTTCTTAAGCAGTCACAGCTGAGCAATCAGTGCTTCTGAATCTAGCCTGCAGTGAACCTGTGACCTGACTCCTGGAAGCCTTGGACCATGTACTCCAGCTATTCCTACTGAGGAACTCTGAACACTTGTGGACTCTGGAACCCTGCTCTTTGAAAGATCCACGTTTGCATGGACTTACGGTAACAGAGAAGAAGATCCTGAACCTGTTGTGGAGAGTGATTGCTGAGCTTAAGTTACTCTGGCCTGCTGTGTCTCCTGCTTCTGTATCTGCAAACTGTGTGACTATTTTTGCCACTTGTATGAAGTAATACAAGACCTTCTATATCAAACCTGTGTCTCATGTATTTTCATTGCACCCAAGCACAAGACGCTATATGAACTGTACTACATACAATACAATAGTCCACACTACAGGGTCAGGAAAGTGGGATTGTGGGAGCTGCTTTGGGATAATTTGCCAGCTGGGGCCAGCACACCAGGGGGTGGTTAGATCATCAAAGGCACTAGACCTGGCAACATCTATATGTTATAGCACTTTCCACCTGATAGCATCTACAGAGGCCCCAGTCACACGAATACACAGCAGTAAGTATTAAGCACAGTGCAAAAAATGAATTATACTAAAGTTTTACCAGGCACATTAAACTATGTTGCAAAATGGTACAGCAGTGGTTGGCAGCAATCAGAAGTATGGAGTGCATACTATTGCTATATATTTCCACATGCAAGACAGAAGGGGCTTGTGTCATTCAGCTGCTTGCTGACAATGAATGGAGTGCATACATGCAGAGAGGATCAATTCAGAGGATGAATGATTTGGTTACCATTGCTATATATTTCCACATGCAAGACAGAAGGGGCTTGTGTCATTCAGCTGCTTGCTGACAATGAATGGAGTGCATACATGCAGAGAGGATCAATTCAGAGGATGAATGATTTGGTTACCATTGCTATATATTTCCACATGCAAGACAGAAGGGGCTTGTGTCATTCAGCTGCTTGCTGACAATGAATGGAGTGCATACATGCAGAGAGGATCAATTCAGAGGATGAATGATTTGGTTACCATTGCTATATATTTCCACATGCAAGACAGAAGGGGCTTGTGTCATTCAGCTGCTTGCTGACAATGAATGGAGTGCATACATGCAGAGAGGATCAATTCAGAGGATGAATGATTTGGTTACCATTGCTATATATTTCCACATGCTAGACAGAAGGGGCTTGTGTCATTCAGCTGCTTGCTGACAATGAATGGAGTGCATACATGCAGAGAGGATCAATTCAGAGGATGAATGATTTGGTTACCTGTGTGAAGAGAGAAGATGAATGTTAATTCCTTCCCATGAATAACTGCCGTTTTCAAGATGCTTTTCTTCTGTGATGCTTAACTTCTGGGATGCATGCGCCCCCACAATCCTTAAACGCAACATCAAGTCCGCAGACCATTTCATCAAAGACTGCATTCCAAAACGCCACTACTTCCCTTCCGAGCCCCGACTTGTGCCCAAACAGTAGTTTTCCCCGTATGTGGGGTACTAACGTACTCAGGACAAATAGGACAACAACTTTTGTGGTCCAATTTCTCCTGTTACCCTTGTGAAAATAAAAAAATGTGGGCTGAAGGACCATTTTTGTGGAAAAAAAAATATTTTTATTTTCATGGCAGTAGTATAGGGACCCCAGTATTCGTCAAACTCAAATCTGACAGGTCGACACGCCCCCTATCATTTAATCCGTCTCCCTGTCAGATTGATCCAGGTCGTCATGTCCCTTGGCTGAACTTTGCTCAGGCTGGGAAATCTGGTCTGCTGGATTTGTGAATTTCATTAAGGACCCAGTATATGTAAAGCTATTTTCTAGCAGAGTCTGTAGTACAGACTCCAGTATATAAGAATTTTTAGTGAAATACAGACTCTTAGTGAAATACAGGCACCAGATCAAAGACTTGTTTACATCCATATGAGGAGCTATATTAAAAAAGCAACGATTATTCTATAGTACCTGGGTAGATGCTTTTAAGGACCCAGTAAATGTATAAGGAGTTCTAGTTAAATACAGACTTCTGTATATAACTAGTATATAATGATTTTTAGTGAATTAAAGAGTGAATCTTGATCTTTTTTGTGGTGAGAAACTTTTAAGGACCCAGTAAATGCATGTAAAACACTATTGTGGTGGAGTTTGGAATTATGACGCTCAACTTATAGTTTTATTCAGTATATATATTTTTAGCTTGGCAGTGTATCTACACTTATACCAGGGCTGGGAAGAATGTACTTTTGTTACAGATCGGTAAGCTATTACTACATGGTACATAGATATACATCTTTACTGGCACATAGAAATGTAGTACAACAGTGTTGACATGAATTGTCAGAATGAGTGAAGGTCGATGCTACGGTAATTCAGGCAAACAGTAAATAGTATTGCATTGTGTATAGTCAGTGGGATCTTTTAAAACCAACACATTTATGTGTATTCTGATAGCAGTGCCCATAGAATGAGTGAAGGTCGAATGACCTGTAAGTACAATGAGAGAAGGTCGCATGCATTCAAGAATTCATTTGTCTCTATTTACCTGTAAATGTGTGTAAAGGGGAAAGTCATGGCGAGATTGAAATAAATTGAAAAAGGAAGCTTTTGCAGTATAAAATACAAATTTTATTAAGGTCTAAAATACATTATCATGGATAAAAATCCAAAAAGAGTAGGATATACAGCATGCAGAAAAAATAACCAAAGTGTTGACATGAAGTTACAGCTCAAAGACATATACATTATCATGAATAAAAATCCAAAAGAGTGGGATATACAGCATGCAGAAAAATAGCCAAATGCAGACAGGTATGAACTACATTCAAATCAATATATAATAGTGCACATCTCCATATCTTATATGTTATAACGATAATAGACTAATCCGTGGCTAAACAATAATAACCTACATATATTTGTCCATATATATGCAGTCTATGTAACTCACAATATCCCCCAATAGGCAGACATATATGCACTATATATAGGATTATAAGTATCTCAATGAAGCATGTATATCAATAAAGTAACTTCCCCATCACAGATGCTAATATAATGATGTTAGCATGCAAGTGCAGGGCTCACAATACATACTGTGCGTGCATATGAAGTCAATTAGCACATCCATATGAGGAGCTATATTAAAAAGCAGTTGTGTATAGTTGGCCAATCAAATATTAGTTATGCGTTCGCTATCAGTGTCAACCATAGCAGCTCTCATGATGCTAGCTAATCACAGATGCTAATATAATGATGTTAGCATGCAAGTGCAGGGCTCACAATACATACTGTGCGTGCATATGAAGTCAATTAGCACATCCATATGAGGAGCTATATTAAAAAAGCAGTTGTGTATAGTTGGCCAATCAAATATTAGTTATGCGTTCACTACCACTGTCAACCATAGCAGCTCTCATGATGCTAGCTATTCTGATCAGCTTATCATATCAACCATGAAGCCTCTTTTAACCCCTTCACAATAATGTACAGAGGAGTTTTTATGTTTTAATACTGATAGACATATTGTGAACGGACATATAGGGTCCATGTGAGATACCATATTTTTCAAATATTAGTTAAGCGTATATTTCAACATTTTGCTCCTTCACAGATTTATTTTACATTATTTTTTTTATTTTGCTTAAGGATCGTGTACAGAGGAGTTTTTATGTTTTAATACTGATAGACATATTGTGAACGGACATATAGGGTCCATGTGAGACATGCCTGGACAAGTCCGGGCATGTCTGGGCATGCCTGGACAAGTCCTGGTCACGGGACAGCCGTGGAAAAAACAATACTGAAATTCAAAAACTATGTGCTGGCCGTTAACACGCGCACAGTCATCTAGAAAATATTGAGCGAGTTGCTTCACAAACCCTCTCAAGGCATGTTGAATGTTAACGTTCCCGCTATGAGCTACACACATGACCAACTGTATAGCCTGGGATGCGTAGCGTTCTTGCAGCGCAAGCCTATTTTTAAAGACGCTAAGACCATCAGATATAAAAGACAGGCATGTTGAGACGTGTCCCGGCCTATTTTGGTACATACCCACTCCTATGCAGCGATATTGAGTACCGTTCAACAAAAAATCAGGTACAAACTTTTTAACATACCTGTGTTTCGGACCCTCAGACCATGCCAGAAGCACTCTGTGCCATGTACTCTAACTCATAATATTCGATTTTGATCAGCATTCAACAAAAAATTGGGTGCTAACTTTTTAGCATACCTGTGTTTCTATAACGAATACACGGACCCCTACAGCACATCCCAATAGTGTAGTTTAATGTAGGGGGCAAACAGATTATCGCTGGTGCTTGGAAAATACCACATTTCATAGATGGTGCTGATCCGCTGAATCATTTTTAAACATTTCACGCCACTCATGCACCCACAGCACACTTATGCTGTACCAGCACCGCTGCAGCTAGCGCTTTTTAGCTAAAAAAGACCCTTATTTGCATCATTTTCATTATAGTACGACTGGTACATACCCACTCCTATGCAACGATACTGAGTAGCGTTCAACAAAAATCAGGTACAAACTTTTTAACATACCTGTGTTTCGGGCGCTCATGCCATACCAGAAGCACTCTGTGCCATGTACCATAGCCCATAATAATCGATCTTGATCAGTATTCAACAAAAAATTGGGTGCAAACTTTTTTTAGCATAGCTGTGTTTCTGACTCCCATGTCGTACCAGAAAGACCTATTTTGGCACAGGCCTACACCTATGCAGCGGTTTTGACCACTACTCAACAAAAATGGCTACAAACTTTTTAACATATCTGTGTTTCGGACTATCATGTCATAGCAGAAGCACCCTGTGCCATGTACTCTAGACCATAATATTCGTTTTTGATCACCATTCAACAAAAAATTGAGGCATGTTGAGACGTGTCCCGGCCTATTTTGGCACATGACAAATGTTTCTGACTCTCATGTCATACCAGAAGCACCCTGTGCCATGTACTCTAGACCATAATATTTCACATCGGGTATGGGAACTACATAGCTTTGTTTTCTCAGGTATTTAAAAAGTGGGTGCTAACTTTTTAGCATACCTGTGTTTCTATAGCGAATACACGGACCCCTACAGCGCATCCCTATAGTGTAGTTTAATGTAGGGGGCAAACAGATTATCGCTGGTGCTTGGAAAATACCACATTTCATAGATGGTGCTGATCCGCTGAATCATTTTTAAACATTTCACGCCACTCATGCACCCACAGCACACTTATGCTGTACCAGCACCGCTGCAGCTAGCGCTTTTTAGCTAAAAAAGACCCTTATTTGCATCATTTTCATTATAGTACGACTGGTACATACCCACTCCTATGCAACGATACTGAGTAGCGTTCAACAAAAATCAGGTACAAACTTTTTAACATACCTGTGTTTCGGGCGCTCATGCCATACCAAAAGCACTCTGTGCCATGTACCATAGCCCATAATAATCGATCTTGATCAGTATTCAACAAAAAATTGGGTGCAAACTTTTTTTAGCATAGCTGTGTTTCTGACTCCCATGTCGTACCAGAAAGACCTATTTTGGCACAGGCCTACACCTATGCAGCGGTTTTGACCACTACTCAACAAAAATGGCTACAAACTTTTTAACATATCTGTGTTTCGGACTATCATGTCATAGCAGAAGCACCCTATGCCATGTACTCTAGACCATAATATTCATTTTTGATCACCATTCAACAAAAAATTGCGGCATGTTGAGACGTGTCCCGGCCTATTTTGGCACATGACAAATGTTTCTGACTCTCATGTCATACCAGAAGAACCCTGTGCCATGTACTCTAGACCATAATATTCCACATCGGGTATGGGAACTACATAGCTTTGTTTTCTCAGGTATTTAAAAAAGTGTGGAAAACTGAAAATCCCGCGACCTGTGGTAATTTAGTGAGAACCATATAGACAAATCGGGTATCGTCACACACGAGACCACGACACCTCGGGCTATCACATTTACCATTAGTTTTCAAAAATCAGCTCCTTAACAATAAAATAAGAATCGTAGTGTCCTGCATTGTGGTCTATAAATGTATAGTTTGAAAATTTACCGTTGCTAAAGAACAGTAAAAAGTCGTGCGTACAACTATCAACCCCAAAACTCTCACCACTATCACAAACATCTATAAATGTATAGTTTGAAAATTTACAGTTGCTAAAGAACAGTAAAAAGTCGTGCGTACAACTATCAACCCCAAAACTCTCACCACTATCACAAACACTATTGCCTACAGAGGCGCCCAGCGAGAATTTCCGTATGTGTGTATCAAGATGCTCCCTGCTATGACCGAATGTTTGCTCGTGGATGCTGGCATTTCCAGTGACATCATAGTTGTGTAAATGCGCAGGGGCACGTGTATCGATCCCCTAGGGTGTAATGCGTGATCATTTTAATTATTTTTCAATTCATAACCACACGTTCTCAGGCAGACAGGTTTATTTCACAGAAGTTGACTGTACAGTTGCATAATCTTTGTTTAAAATCATACATTTGCATAATTTTGTTTAAAATCGCCCAGCTCTGCAATAATGTCGGGTGTTGGACATGCACTTATCAGTCTTTCATAAGTGTCGCAGAAAGATTTTAGTCTGTTCTGCGAGAGTTTATTATGCACGTACTGTGCAGACATGTCAAGAAACATTTTGGTGTGTTCACCAGTCCATACGGGTGTTGGTGTGTAAGGCGATCGACCATCATCCTTCTGCTTCTTACTTACACGCCGGCGCGATACCGCGCGTTTCTTTGGTGCTAATGCATCGGCTGAATTGGCAGCTGCTGCTTCCGCGTTGCTATTTGCAGATTCTGTAGCTTGACACAGACGTATATTCTTAAGCCGACTACTCTCAGCATTCCCGGGGTGCTCGGTTGGCGCGTCGTTTTCTTCACGATCTGCGACACACCCGTGTGAAAGAGGCTCCGTTCTCACCTCCGTTCTGTTCTCAAATCCATAATTGCGCTGCTGCAAAACTCGCGAATGACGATCCTCCGTAACTAAAGAAAAGATACGTGGTGTAGTTAACCGCTAAGTGGGGGAGATATAGGAAGAGCTACATGAGCCACTTTACTCTGATTCAACGCGATATTTGTAAAGCTACTAGCACCGATTATCTGTGAAACCGATGCATGATTGTTTGTATAAGTACAGTATAGAGAGGCCTAGACATATATACTTACAAGTATGCCCCGGGTGCTGGTCTACAGAGAATGCTGAATTAACAGACATCTCGCTGCTGGGGCGCCGCCGTATGGGGCTGTTTTCTCCCTCAAACTGCAACCTCACGGGCGATACTTTAGCAGCTGTAAATAAAATATAGCATACATGAATGCGCACAACACATTCACAAAGCTAACTTGACACACGTAAATAAAATATATCTACTAGTTACCGCAGAAATTTTTATCTGCGTGTATAAGTACACTATAGAGATGCGTAGACATATATGCTTACAAGTATGAGACGTGTAGTGTAGTTCAGAGATTGGTGAATTAAACGGTGTGGAGGTGCTCGGGCGTTTTCGTATGGGTGTGTTTTCTTTTTCAAGCTGCAGCCTCCTGCTCGTTAGTTTAACATCTGTAAATAAAATATAACTATTACTCGCCACAGAAATGATATCTACGCGGGCCACACGCACAAAGCTAAATTCGCAAAGCTATCGTAACGCGCGTAAATAAAATATATCCACTAGTTATCGGTGGGGTCACAGGGTACAGAGGATACAAACACACATATCACCCGGGTTTCAAGGACCCGCTACCTTTTCTATTCCAGAGCCGTGTGCTTAGCGAATCACCCATCTTTTAGGAGCGTTGGGAGGATTATAGTCCAGTTCGACGAACTCGACATCTGAATCCTGGGGATCCTCCACGATCTCAACATCGGAATCGCGATGCTCGAGCGGCTCAGTCGCCACAGGGTTTCCAACCGCCCAGTCCGCTACAGCTGTATCTGTATGAGAAAATGTTTATATTATTAAAACATGTCTAGCTAACGACCCAGTCAGCTAAAATAAAATTAACTGTATGGATTTTAGCGGCAGTCTATATTAATTATTAATATTAATAGTAGGCGTTATAAATTTACAGCTACCACATTTACACGTCTAGATACATAGGTTTAAAACATATGATATAGCTATAGGTT
This sequence comes from Oophaga sylvatica, assembly GCA_033576555.1. NCBI lineage: Eukaryota > Metazoa > Chordata > Amphibia > Anura > Dendrobatidae > Oophaga > Oophaga sylvatica. The sequence continues at coordinate 16,380 of JARQOD010000602.1, forward strand.
TCTTGCCTGTGACAGACTGGTGAGAGCTTGAGGCTCGTCGCCCGCTAGTAGAGTTGCCTTCCTCTAACAGGTTCTGCGTAATGAACCGGTTCTCGTAGGAGTAGTCTGAATGGACTCCCACTTCTTAAATAAGAAAGAATGAAATATATCACTTATATATACAAAGCGCAGACTCAGACATCCCGAGACATTGCGGAGTACCCTATATACTGTGTAAAACTTACCCGATTGTTCTGGTGAAAGCATAGCAGTATATTGACCGCGAGAATATCTGGCCTCCATCTTGAATAAAAAAGGGTCCGCTATTGAATTAAAGCAAATAAAGATCAAGTATGAAAACACGGCTAACCTGTTAATACAAATACTACACAAACTTAAATATAATTGAAACGAAATCTGTAAAAATACTCACTCTAGTCCTGTTCAGATCGGAGTTGTGGTCTGTGAGTTGTGAACAAGTGCGAACTGTATTGCTTGTGAGCTACCCGTATTTATTAGGGCTAGCAGAGAGAACACGCCCTCTGTCACTGCCCCCATGCTAGGGGCAGAAAAAACATCCCATTCATGTTTTACAGAGGGATCATGGCGGCTAACCGCGTTGATGCAATATTGTAGAAGTAATATTTCACGACAGAACCCCCAAACATCATTACCCTGTATTAGCTTTGTGCGTGTGGCCCGCGTAGATATCATTTCTGTGGCGAGTAATAGTTATATTTTATTTACAGATGTTAAACTAACGAGCAGGAGGCTGCAGCTTGAAAAAGAAAACACACCCATACGAAAACGCCCGAGCACCTCCACACCGTTTAATTCACCAATCTCTGAACTACACTACACGTCTCATACTTGTAAGCATATATGTCTACGCATCTCTATAGTGTACTTATACACGCAGATAAAAATTTCTGCGGTAACTAGTAGATATATTTTATTTACGTGTGTCAAGTTAGCTTTGTGAATGTGTTGTGCGCATTCATGTATGCTATATTTTATTTACAGCTGCTAAAGTATCGCCCGTGAGGTTGCAGTTTGAGGGAGAAAACAGCCCCATACGGCGGCGCCCCAGCAGCGAGATGTCTGTTAATTCAGCATTCTCTGTAGACCAGCACCCGGGGCATACTTGTAAGTATATATGTCTAGGCCGCTCTATACTGTACTTATACAAACAATCATGCATCGGTTTCACAGATAATCGGTGCTAGTAGCTTTACAAATATCGCGTTGAATCAGAGTAAAGTGGCTCATGTAGCTCTTCCTATATCTCCCCCACTTAGCGGTTAACTACACCACGTATCTTTTCTTTAGTTACGGAGGATCGTCATTCGCGAGTTTTGCAACAGCGCAATTATGGATTTGAGAACAGAACGGAGGTGAGAACGGAGCCTCTTTCACACGGGTGTGTCGCAGATCGTGAAGAAAACGACGCGCCAACCGAGCACCCCGGGAATGCTGAGAGTAGTCGGCTTAAGAATATACGTCTGTGTCAAGCTACAGAATCTGCAAATAGCAACGCGGAAGCAGCAGCTGCCAATTCAGCCGATGCATTAGCATCAAAGAAACGCGCGGTATCGCGCCGGCGTGTAAGTAAGAAGCAGAAGGATGATGGTCGATCGCCTTACACACCAACACCCGTATGGACTGGTGAACACACCAAAATGTTTCTTGACATGTCTGCACAGTACGTGCATAATAAACTCTCGCAGAACAGACTAAAATCTTTCTGCGACACGTATGAAAGACTGATAAGTGCATGTCCAACACCCGACATTATTGCAGAGCTGTGCGATTTTAAACAAAATTATGCAAATGTATGATTTTAAACAAAGATTATGCAACTGTACAGTCAACTTCTGTGAAATAAACCTGTCTGCCTGAGAACGTGTGGTTATGAATTGAAAAATAATTAAAATGATCACGCATTACACCCTAGGGGATCGATACACGTGCCCCTGCGCATTTACACAACTATGATGTCACTGGAAATGCCAGCATCCACGAGCAAACATTCGGTCATAGCAGGGAGCATCTTGATACACACATACGGAAATTCTCGCAGGGCGCCTCTGTAGGCAATAGTGTTTGTGATAGTGGTGAGAGTTTTGGGGTTGATAGTTGTACGCACGACTTTTTACTGTTCTTTAGCAACTGTAAATTTTCAAACTATACATTTATAGATGTTTGTGATAGTGGTGAGAGTTTTGGGGTTGATAGTTGTACGCACGACTTTTTACTGTTCTTTAGCAACGGTAAATTTTCAAACTATACATTTATAGACCACAATGCAGGACACTACGATTCTTACTTTATTGTTAAGGAGCTGATTTTTGAAAACTAATGGTAAATGTGATAGCCCGAGGTGTCGTGGTCTCGTGTGTGACGATACCCGATTTGTCTATATGGTTCTCACTAAATTACCACAGGTCGCGGGATTTTCAGTTTTCCACACTTTTTTAAATACCTGAGAAAACAAAGCTATGTAGTTCCCATACCCGATGTGGAATATTATGGTCTAGAGTACATGGCACAGGGTTCTTCTGGTATGACATGAGAGTCAGAAACATTTGTCATGTGCCAAAATAGGCCGGGACACGTCTCAACATGCCGCAATTTTTTGTTGAATGGTGATCAAAAACGAATATTATGGTCTAGAGTACATGGCACAGGGTGCTTCTGCTATGACATGATAGTCCGAAACACAGATATGTTAAAAAGTTTGTAGCCATTTTTGTTGAGTAGTGGTCAAAACCGCTGCATAGGTGTAGGCCTGTGCCAAAATAGGTCTTTCTGGTACGACATGGGAGTCAGAAACACAGCTATGCTAAAAAAAGTTTGCACCCAATTTTTTGTTGAATACTGATCAAGATCGATTATTATGGGCTATGGTACATGGCACAGAGTGCTTCTGGTATGGCATGAGCGCCCGAAACACAGGTATGTTAAAAAGTTTGTACCTGATTTTTGTTGAACGCTACTCAGTATCGTTGCATAGGAGTGGGTATGTACCAGTCGTACTATAATGAAAATGATGCAAATAAGGGTCTTTTTTAGCTAAAAAGCGCTAGCTGCAGCGGTGCTGGTACAGCATAAGTGTGCTGTGGGTGCATGAGTGGCGTGAAATGTTTAAAAATGATTCAGCGGATCAGCACCATCTATGAAATGTGGTATTTTCCAAGCACCAGCGATAATCTGTTTGCCCCCTACATTAAACTACACTATAGGGATGCGCTGTAGGGGTCCGTGTATTCGCTATAGAAACACAGGTATGCTAAAAAGTTAGCACCCACTTTTTAAATACCTGAGAAAACAAAGCTATGTAGTTCCCATACCCGATGTGAAATATTATGGTCTAGAGTACATGGCACAGGGTGCTTCTGGTATGACATGAGAGTCAGAAACATTTGTCATGTGCCAAAATAGGCCGGGACACGTCTCAACATGCCTCAATTTTTTGTTGAATGGTGATTAAAAACGAATATTATGGTCTAGAGTACATGGCATAGGGTGCTTCTGCTATGACATGATAGTCCGAAACACAGATATGTTAAAAAGTTTGTAGCCATTTTTGTTGAGTAGTGGTCAAAACCGCTGCATAGGTGTAGGCCTGTGCCAAAATAGGTCTTTCTGGTACGACATGGGAGTCAGAAACACAGCTATGCTAAAAAAGTTTGCACCCAATTTTTTGTTGAATACTGATCAAGATCGATTATTATGGGCTATGGTACATGGCACAGAGTGCTTCTGGTATGGCATGAGCGCCCGAAACACAGGTATGTTAAAAAGTTTGTACCTGATTTTTGTTGAACGCTACTCAGTATCGTTGCATAGGAGTGGGTATGTACCAGTCGTACTATAATGAAAATGATGCAAATAAGGGTCTTTTTTAGCTAAAAAGCGCTAGCTGCAGCGGTGCTGGTACAGCATAAGTGTGCTGTGGGTGCATGAGTGGCGTGAAATGTTTAAAAATGATTCAGCGGATCAGCACCATCTATGAAATGTGGTATTTTCCAAGCACCAGCGATAATCTGTTTGCCCCTACATTAAACTACACTATAGGGATGCGCTGTAGGGGTCCGTGTATTCGCTATAGAAACACAGGTATGCTAAAAAGTTAGCACCCACTTTTTAAATACCTGAGAAAACAAAGCTATGTAGTTCCCATACCCGATGTGAAATATTATGGTCTAGAGTACATGGCACAGGGTGCTTCTGGTATGACATGAGAGTCAGAAACATTTGTCATGTGCCAAAATAGGCCGGGACACGTCTCAACATGCCTCAATTTTTTGTTGAATGGTGATTAAAAACGAATATTATGGTCTAGAGTACATGGCATAGGGTGCTTCTGCTATGACATGATAGTCCGAAACACAGATATGTTAAAAAGTTTGTAGCCATTTTTGTTGAGTAGTGGTCAAAACCGCTGCATAGGTGTAGGCCTGTGCCAAAATAGGTCTTTCTGGTACGACATGGGAGTCAGAAACACAGCTATGCTAAAAAAAGTTTGCACCCAATTTTTTGTTGAATACTGATCAAGATCGATTATTATGGGCTATGGTACATGGCACAGAGTGCTTCTGGTATGGCATGAGCGCCCGAAACACAGGTATGTTAAAAAGTTTGTACCTGATTTTTGTTGAACGCTACTCAGTATCGTTGCATAGGAGTGGGTATGTACCAGTCGTACTATAATGAAAATGATGCAAATAAGGGTCTTTTTTAGCTAAAAAGCGCTAGCTGCAGCGGTGCTGGTACAGCATAAGTGTGCTGTGGGTGCATGAGTGGCGTGAAATGTTTAAAAATGATTCAGCGGATCAGCACCATCTATGAAATGTGGTATTTTCCAAGCACCAGCGATAATCTGTTTGCCCCCTACATTAAACTACACTATTGGGATGCGCTGTAGGGGTCCGTGTATTCGTTATAGAAACACAGGTATGCTAAAAAGTTAGCACCCAATTTTTTGTTGAATGCTGATCAAAATCGAATATTATGAGTTAGAGTACATGGCACAGAGTGCTTCTGGCATGGTCTGAGGGTCCGAAACACAGGTATGTTAAAAAGTTTGTACCTGATTTTTTGTTGAACGGTACTCAATATCGCTGCATAGGAGTGGGTATGTACCAAAATAGGCCGGGACACGTCTCAACATGCCTGTCTTTTATATCTGATGGTCTTAGCGTCTTTAAAAATAGGCTTGCGCTGCAAGAACGCTACGCATCCCAGGCTATACAGTTGGTCATGTGTGTAGCTCATAGCGGGAACGTTAACATTCAACATGCCTTGAGAGGGTTTGTGAAGCAACTCGCTCAATATTTTCTAGATGACTGTGCGCGTGTTAACGGCCAGCACATAGTTTTTGAATTTCAGTATTGTTTTTTCCACGGCTGTCCCGTGACCAGGACTTGTCCAGGCATGCCCAGACATGCCCGGACTTGTCCAGGCATGTCTCACATGGACCCTATATGTCCGTTCACAATATGTCTATCAGTATTAAAACATAAAAACTCCTCTGTACACGATCCTTAAGCAAAATAAAAAAAATAATGTAAAATAAATCTGTGAAGGAGCAAAATGTTGAAATATACGCTTAACTAATATTTGAAAAATATGGTATCTCACATGGACCCTATATGTCCGTTCACAATATGTCTATCAGTATTAAAACATAAAAACTCCTCTGTACATTATTGTGAAGGGGTTAAAAGAGGCTTCATGGTTGATATGATAAGCTGATCAGAATAGCTAGCATCATGAGAGCTGCTATGGTTGACAGTGGTAGTGAACGCATAACTAATATTTGATTGGCCAACTATACACAACTGCTTTTTTAATATAGCTCCTCATATGGATGTGCTAATTGACTTCATATGCACGCACAGTATGTATTGTGAGCCCTGCACTTGCATGCTAACATCATTATATTAGCATCTGTGATTAGCTAGCATCATGAGAGCTGTTATGGTTGACACTGATAGCGAACGCATAACTAATATTTGATTGGCCAACTATACACAACTGCTTTTTAATATAGCTCCTCATATGGATGTGCTAATTGACTTCATATGCACGCACAGTATGTATTGTGAGCCCTGCACTTGCATGCTAACATCATTATATTAGCATCTGTGATGGGGAAGTTACTTTATTGATATACATGCTTCATTGAGATACTTATAATCCTATATATAGTGCATATATGTCTGCCTATTGGGGGATATTGTGAGTTACATAGACTGCATATATATGGACAAATATATGTAGGTTATTATTGTTTAGCCACGGATTAGTCTATTATCGTTATAACATATAAGATATGGAGATGTGCACTATTATATATTGATTTGAATGTAGTTCATACCTGTCTGCATTTGGCTATTTTTCTGCATGCTGTATATCCCACTCTTTTGGATTTTTATTCATGATAATGTATATGTCTTTGAGCTGTAACTTCATGTCAACACTTTGGTTATTTTTTCTGCATGCTGTATATCCTACTCTTTTTGGATTTTTATCCATGATAATGTATTTTAGACCTTAATAAAATTTGTATTTTATACTGCAAAAGCTTCCTTTTTCAATTTATTTCAATCTCGCCATGACTTTCCCCTTTACACACATTTACAGGTAAATAGAGACAAATGAATTCTTGAATGCATGCGACCTTCTCTCATTGTACTTACAGGTCATTCGACCTTCACTCATTCTATGGGCACTGCTATCAGAATACACATAAATGTGTTGGTTTTAAAAGATCCCACTGACTATACACAATGCAATACTATTTACTGTTTGCCTGAATTACCGTAGCATCGACCTTCACTCATTCTGACAATTCATGTCAACACTGTTGTACTACATTTCTATGTGCCAGTAAAGATGTATATCTATGTACCATGTAGTAATAGCTTACCGATCTGTAACAAAAGTACATTCTTCCCAGCCCTGGTATAAGTGTAGATACACTGCCAAGCTAAAAATATATATACTGAATAAAACTATAAGTTGAGCGTCATAATTCCAAACTCCACCACAATAGTGTTTTACATGCATTTACTGGGTCCTTAAAAGTTTCTCACCACAAAAAAGATCAAGATTCACTCTTTAATTCACTAAAAATCATTATATACTAGTTATATACAGAAGTCTGTATTTAACTAGAACTCCTTATACATTTACTGGGTCCTTAAAAGCATCTACCCAGGTACTATAGAATAATCGTTGCTTTTTTAATATAGCTCCTCATATGGATGTAAACAAGTCTTTGATCTGGTGCCTGTATTTCACTAAGAGTCTGTATTTCACTAAAAATTCTATATACTGGAGTCTGTACTACAGACTCTGCTAGAAAATAGCTTTACATTTACTGGGTCCTTAATGAAATTCACAAATCCAGCAGACCAGATTTCCCAGCCTGAGCAAAGTTCAGCCAGGGGACATGACGACCTGGATCAATCTGACAGGGAGACGGATTAAATGATAGGGGGCGTGTCGACCTGTCAGATTTGAGTTTGACGAATACTGGGGTCCCTATACTACTCATGGCTCTACATTATAAACTTTAGTGAAACACTTGGGAGTTTAAAGTGCTCATTACACATCTAGATAAGTTCCTTGGGTGGTCTAGTTTCCAAAATGGGGTAATTTGTTGAGGGTTTCCACTATTTAGGCACATCATGGACTCTCCAAACGCGACATGGTGTCAGATCCCAATTCCAGCCAACTCTACATTGAAAAAGTCAAACGGCGCTCCTTCCCTTCCGAGCTCTGCCATGCGCCCAAATAGTGGATTACCCCCATATGTGGGGTATTGGCAAATTCAGGATAAATTGCATAACAAATTTTGTGGTTCATTTTCTCTTTTTACACTTGAGAAAATAAAAAAAATTGGTTCTGAAATAAAATGTTTGTGAAAAAAAGTTAAATGTTCATTTTTTCCTTCCACATTTCTTCAGTTCCTGTGAAGCACGTAAAGGGTTAATTAACTTCTTGAATGTGGTTTTGAGCACCATGAGGGGTGCAGTTTTTAGAATGGTGCCACTTTTGTGTATTTTCTGTCATATTCACCCCCCAAACTTACTTCAAATGTGAGGTGGTCAACTTTTAACCCTTATACCGTCCTAACAAAAAAAAATTGTTTACATAATTGTGCTGATGTAAAGTAGACGTATGGGAAAAGTTATTTAACTATTTTGTGTGATATGACTCTCTGATTTAATGGCATAAAAATTAAAAGTTTGAAAATTTCCATTTTTTGACCAAATAAACGCAAGTTATATCAAATAAATTTTACAGCTATCATAAAGTACAATATGTCACAAGAAAACAGTCTCAGAATCACCGGGATTGAAAAAATTGGCTCGGTCACAAAGGCAAAAGCAGGCTCTGGCGCGAAAGGGTTAAGAGTTTCATCTCATATATTCCTTTATTGTTTGTTTTTCCAAAACAAACTCAGCTCTTAGTGATGACACTCTTTATTTTCGGGAATCAGTTGCTTCGGTTTGACCAGTTTTTAGTAATACCATTCACAGGTGATGTGGGACTACTGAATTTTGGAAGAAAAAAGTGTTAAGAAGTGACTTTTACACTGGTAGCTTGTATTACAAGTCTGCACTGGTATCAGTGAGTTCTTTAGAAGAACCCTTTATTTTGTGAGTATAAAAGCAGATGGCATGCCGATGGTCTGGATCTTATAGACCAGGGGTATTCAGGCTGAAAAAAATATTAATAATTCAATGATTAAGATGTGTCCATGTACTGTAGCTATAAGTTGCTGCTAAATCCATAAGTAATTGTCGGGATGCAGCAAAACTGTAAGTGCAAATTCTGTAGTATCAATAGCAACACTACTAGTAGTGAGACCTGCACACAGTGAACAGGCCTGTAGAAACGCTGTTCAGACCACCAGAAAACTGAAAACACAAAAAAAAACACAGTAAAACCAAAAATGCTCTGTTGCAAAAAGAATAATAGTAAACGGCAAGTGCCAGTAAAAAAAAGTGGAAAAACAAGGGTATTTGGTTAATATGTTTTTTGCAAAAAATGTATATTAAGCTGCTCCACCAAATCGTCAAGGTATACCCGTTTCAGAGCAGTCCCTAACTAATGTATGTAGTCCCTTTCTGATGTATTTAAAAACCTGGTCATATGTATAGTACCTGTATGAGCAGGATTCAGAAAGGTTCAGTCCCATATGGACACAGCATAGAACAGCTTATATGTGCAGGGCTCATAAGGGAGGGGTGGAGAACTCCCTACTCTTGTAGAAACAAGAAAACAAATGGTTAAATCAGAAACATATGAGACCTGCACACAGTGAACAGGCCTGTAGAGACAATGTTCACACCTCCAGAAAACTGAAAACAGAAAAAACACAGTAAAAACAAAAATACTCTGTTGCAAAAAGAATAATAGTAAACGGCAAGTGCCAGTTAAAAAAAAATGGAAAAAAATGGTATTTGGTTAATACGTTTTTTGCAAAAAATGTATATTAAGCTGCTCCACCAAATCGTCAAGGTATACCCGTTTCAGAGCAGTCCCTAACTAATGTATGTAGTCCCTATCTGATGTATTTAAAAACCTGGTCATATGTATAGTACCTGTATGTGCTGGATTCAGAAAGGTGTTTCTGATTTAACAATTTGTTTTCTTGTTTCTACAAGAGTAGGGAGTTTTCCACCCCTCCCTTATGAGCCCTGCACATATAAGCTGTTCTATGCTGTGTCCATATGGGACTGAACCTTTCTGAATCCTGCTCATACAGGTACTATACATATGACCAGGTTTTAAATACATCAGATAGGGACTACATACATTAGTTAGGGACTTCTCTGAAACGGGTATGCCTTGACGATTTGGTGGAGCAGCTTAATATACATTTTTTGCAAAAAACGTATTAACCAAATACGCTTGTTTTTCCACATTTTTTTAACTGGCACTTGCCGTTTACTATTATTCTTTTTGCAACAGAGTATTTTTGGTTTTACTGTGTTTTTTTGTGTTTTCACTACTAGTAGTAAGGCAAAACTAAGGGCTAGGAAAGGTCTGGAGAGCCATGAAGATAACCATGGCAGAGAGAAAAGTAAATGCTGCTCAGAAGGAGAGCTGGACTGTACTCAGTATAGTCAGGTATATTTTTCCTGGCCTTAAGTCACAACATGATGTCCATATATTGCATCGGTAATATGGAACGTCGTCGTACAGAAGGAGCATCCACTCTAATAGGAGAAATGTCTAATGCTTGGATTTTATAGATCAAGTGTAGAAGGGAAGATACACAGTAAATGCATTTATTCTTCTGTGCTTGGAAAATACATTTCTATCACATACTTATCTCTGTTACATAATATATAAGGAACATAACAAGCCACAATTCATAACTGACAGTTGATATTTCAACATTCTCCTTCCTTCCTCCCTGTTTGTAAATTACAGGATGATACTTATAAGAACATCTCTTTTTCTTAGTCTCGACAGTTTTATTCCCATTCTTCATTCTTGCCTCCATCCATCAGTATTATCTTGAACCAGCAACCTTCTCTTCACCCAAGCATCGACATTGTTTTTCATTGGCATTACCTCAAATCCGTCATGTCCATAGAAATGTCAGTCTTTTTACTCTGTAAGTAAAATTACTTTTTATATAATTCAGTATCTATTTGAATGTGGAACATAAAAAAGGTTTAGGGTATGTGCACATGTTGCGGATTGCTGTGCGGAATTTTCCACTCAGAATCTGCATTTCATGGCAGAATCCGCAGGTCAAAATCCGCGCATTTTTTTGCGGATTTCCTGCAAATTTATTGCTGATTTTGTGCGGATTTGGCATGCCTGTTTACATCTGCGGATTCCTATAATGAAATGAGTGAAAAAACGCTGCGGAATCCGCACAAAGAATTGACATGCTGCGGAAATTGAACCTCTGCGAATTCCGTGTGGAATGTGCACAGCCAATTTTTTTTCTCATAGGTTATCATTGTACTGTAAATCACTTGCGAATCTGCAGCAGCAAATCCGCTGCGGATCTACAACAAATCCGCAACGTGTGCATATACCATGGGGGAATGTTCCATTTAATTGGGTAAAATTGTAAAAACACGTAATTTTGCAATATTTTTCTAATATTCTGTTCTCAAGAACTACTGAAGCAATTTTAATTGTATTATTTAAAGCTGACTAGATTACCGACCATCACTGAGTCTATCAGTAGTGGTCAGTCTCCCAGGCATGCTTTTTGCTATGGTACTAATACGTGCTACTGTAAAGTTGATCAGATCAATGCTGCATGGGCAAAGCTACATTTGCTTGGGACATGGGATATGGGAGAGTGAACAGTATGAGGCAGGTGGACTATTAAATATCAGGTTTGCACCCTTGTGTTGGAAAGCCGAAAGTGAGGAGGTAGGGGAGTGGTGCACTACTGAAAATACATCTGAGACAACCTCCTTTCACAATGTCAGAGAAATATCCGGCACTGCTTCATGCTACAAGTCTTATATGTTTTTAGAAATGATTGAATTAAAATTTTGTTTTGATTTTTTTCTTTTTCAATGTAATTCTCGGGAATTGGGTAACATGGGGTTCTGTTGAATTTTGCTGGTATAGCAAAAATTCCTGGAAAAGGTTAAAACAATGTAAAATATAATACACATCTGACCCTCAGTCACTAATGTTGCCTTCATTGGGCCATCTTCAGTCTCCTGTGTGGCATCAGAATGTCCCAGTTTAGTCAGTACTGAAGGCAGCAAAGATACTGGACACCAGAGGACACTGAAAATGGCCCAATGACAACCACACCTTTGACCTGGCCAAAGAGGATGACCACACAGGAATGGGGTCGTGAGGTAGAAGAGGTGAGGGTCGGGTGAGTATAATTTTGTTTTGCCAGTGCTACGGGGTCTAGAGATACTTAAGAGTGTAATAATGTACATTAATTTTGCATCAAATAAGTTAAATGCCAATAGAATTTGTGTGAGAAGAGATTTCATCATCAAAACTTGTTTCCTCTCTGGAGGACCTGGTAACACTGTGCTTTATATAGACATCTGAATAAGTGCTGGGGGCACGGTGCAATGCTTCATATCACCACTGGGAGTAATGTGTTCATAGGTTTTAAATTTAAATTTAAAAAAAGCTTAAACAAAGTTTATTTTTGTTATGTTTCTCATGATCCTTAGCATTGATAACTGTTGTGAAACTTAATTCTGGATATTTTACATGGTAAACTTTGCTCCTGTTTTGAATCTGAATGTAGAGTAAAAATTGAACAAATTGGGGGCAAAAATCCTGTTTATTAATGATAATGACTTATATTATAACCTGTGCTTAGTAGAAAATATTCATTCGTCACTTGTAAACTGTAATTTTTAGATCTTTATTACTAATTTTTAACTACTCTTAAATACGAAAAATATTATCGAAATAAATTGTTTGTAATCAATCATATTAAATGAAAAAATACAAACAAATGTCAGCTTAATTACAATCTTTAGCAGGATGATAAATGTCTTACATGTAAGTTTTTATGATTTTGTACCATTTGGGTATTCTTAACCCTTAACGACCAAGCCATTTTGTAGGTTAAAGACCAGGCCAATTTTTACATTTCTGACCACGGTCTCTTTATGAGGTTATAACTCTGGAACGCTTCAACGGATCTTGGCGATTCTGAGACTGTTTTCTCGAGACATATTGTACTTCATGATAGTGGTAAAATTTCTTCAATATAACTTGCGTTTATTTATGAAAAAAATGGAAATATGGAAAAAATTTTGAAAATTTTGCAATTTTTAAACTTTTAATTTTTATGCCATTAAATCAGAGAAATATGTCACAAAAATTAGTTAATAAATAACATTTCCCACATGTCTACTTTACATCAGCACAATTTTGGAACCAAAATTTTTTTTTGTTAGGAAGTTATAAGTGTTAAAAGTTGACCAGCAATTTCTCATTTTTCCAACAAAATTTACAAAATCATTTTTTTTAGGGGCCACCTCACATTTGAAGTGAATTTGAGGGGTCAATATGACAGAAAATACCCAAAAGTGACACCATTCTAAAAACTGCACCCTCAACGTGTTCAAAGCCACATTCAAGAAGTTTATTAACCCTTTAGGTACTTCACAAGAATTGAAGCAATGTGGAAGGAAAAAATTAACATTTAACTTTTTTTCCCAAAATTTTTCTTTCGACACAATTTTTTAAAATTTTGTCAAGGGTATCAGTAGAAAATGAACCACAATATTTGTTGTACAATTTCTCCTGAGTACATCGATACCCACATGTGGGGGTAAACCACTATTTGGGTGCATGGCAGAGCTCGGAAGGGAAGCAGCGCCATTTGACTTTTTTGGCTGGAATTGAGATTGGACGCCATGTCGCATTTGGAGAGACCCTGTGTGCCTAAACAGTGGAAACCCCAACAAGTGACCCCATTTTGGAAACTAGACCCCCAAGTAACTTATCTAAATGTGTAGTGAGAGCTTTGAACCCCCAAGGGCTTCACAGAAGGTTATAACGTAGAGCCGTAAAATTAAAAAATCACATTTTTTCCACAAAAATGATCTTTTCATCCAATTTTTATTTTCCAAAGGATAAAAGGACCCCAAAAGTTATTGTGCAATTAGTCCTGAGTACGCTGATACCCCATATGTGAGGGTAAACCACTATTTGGGTGCATGGCAGAGCTCGGAAGGGAAGCAGCGCCATTTGACTTTTTTGGCTGGAATTGAGATTGGACGCCATGTCGTATTTGGAGAGCCCCTGTGTGCCTAAACAGTGGATACCCCCACAAGTAACCCCATTTTGGAAACTAGACCCCCAAGGAACTTATCTAGATGTGTGGTGAGAGCTTTGAACCCCAAGGGCTTCACAGAAGGTTATAACGTAGAGCCGTAAAATTAAAAAATCATGTTTTTTCCACAAAAATGATCTTTTCATCCCAATTTTTATTTTCCAAAGGATAAAAGGACCCCAAAAGTTATTGTACAATTAGTCCTGAATACGCTGATACCCCATATGTGGGGGTAAACCACTATTTGGGTGCATGGCAGAGCTCGGAAGGGAAGCAGCGCCATTTGACTTTTTTGGCTGGAATTGAGATTGGACGCCATGTCGCATTTGGAGAGACCCTGTGTGCCTAAACAGTGGAAACCCCCCACAAGTGACCCCATTTTGGAAACGAGACCCCCAAAGTAACTTATCTAAATGTGTAGTGAGAGCTTTGAACCCCAAGGGCTTCACAGAAGGTTATAACGTAGAGCCGTAAAATTAAAAAATCACATTTTTTCCACAAAAATGATCTTTTCATCCCAATTTTTATTTTCCAAAGGATAAAAGGACCCCAAAAGTTATTGTGCAATTATTCCTGAGTACGCTGATACCCCATATGTGAGGGTAAACCACTATTTGGGTGCATGGCAGAGCTCGGAAGGGAAGCAGCGCCATTTGACTTTTTTGGCTGGAATTGAGATTGGACGCCATGTCGTATTTGGAGAGCCCCTGTGTGCCTAAACAGTGGATACCCCCCACAAGTAACCCCATTTTGGAAACTAGACCCCCAAGGAACTTATCTATATGTGTGGTGAGAGCTTTGAACCCCCAAGGGCTTCACAGAAGGTTATAACGTAGAGCTGTAAAATTAAAAAATCATATCTTTTCCACTAAAATGATCTTTCCACCTTCAATTTTTATTTCCCAAAGGGTAAAAGGACCCCAAAAGTTATTGTGCAATTTGTCCTGAGTACGCTGATACCCCATATGTGGGGGTAAACCACTATTTGGGCGCATGGCAGAGCTTGGAAGGGAAGCAGCGCCATTTGACTTTTTTGGCTGGAATTGAGATTGGACGCCATGTCGCATTTGGAGAGTCCCTGTGTGCCTAAACAGTGGAAACCCCCACAAGTGACCCCATTTTGGAAACTAGACCCCCAAGGAACTTATCTAGATGTGTGGTGAGAGCTTTGAACCCCCAAGGGCTTCACAGAAGGTTATAACGTAGAGCCGTAAAATTAAAAAATCATATCTTTTCCACAAAAATGATTTTTCCACCCCCAATTGTTATTTTCCAAAGGGTATCAGGACCCCAAAAGTTATTGTGCAATTTGTCCTGAGTATGCTGATACCCCATATGTGGGGGTAAACCACTATTTTGACGCATGGCAGAGCTGGAAAGGGAAGGAGCGCCTTTTTCAAATGCAGATTTTGATGGAATGGTCTGCGGGTGTCATGTCACGTTTGGAGAGCCCCTGATGTGCCTAAACAGTAGAAACCCCCACAAATGACCCATTTTGCAAACTAGACCCCCAAGGAACTTATCTAGATGTGTGGTCAGCACTTTGAACCCCCCAAGGGCTTCACAGAAGTTTATAATGTAGAGCCGTGAAAATAAAAAAATCATATTTTTTTCCACAAAAATGACCTTTTTGCCCCAAATTTTTATTTTTCTAAGGGTAACAGGAGAAATAGGACCCCAAAAGCTATTGTGCATTTTGTCCTGAGTACGCTGATACCCCATATGTGGGGGGGAACCACTGTGATCGCCTTACTGCGATCTTTGGGAGGCACAATGAACAAATCCACAAAAGGTGAAGAATTGGTTTTCTTTTTTACGCCGTTCCTCGTGCGGTATTAGTGATTAGGCGACTTTATTCCTCGGATCGGTGCGATTACAGCGATACCAGATTTACACCCTTTTTTCATGTTTAGCTTCTGTCACACACTAAAAGATGCTTTTTCTTGGAATAATTTTTTGTAAGAAATTTTTGCATCGCCGTATTTTGAGAGCTATAATTTTTCCATATTTCGGCCGACAGAGTTATCTGTGGGCTTATTTCTTGCGGGATGAGCTGACGTTTTTATTGGTAGCATATTCAGGCACATAACGTTTTTTGATCGTTTCCTATTCCGATTTTTGGGGAATCAGAATGAACAAAAACCAGCAATTCAGGAATTGTTTTTTTTTTTTCCTCCGTTCCGTGTGTGGTAAAATTGATAAAGCAGCTTTATTCTTCGGGTCACTACGGTTACGGCGATTCCTCATTTATATATTTTTTTTTATGTTTTGGCGTTTTTTACACAATAAAAAATTTTATAGAAAAAATAATTATTTTTGCATCAGTTTATTCCGCGAGCTATAACTTTTTTATTTTTTCGCTGATGTTGCTGTGTAGCGGCTTGTTTTTTGCGGGACAAGATGACGTTTTCAGCGGTACCATGATTATTTATATCTGACTTTTTGATCGCGTGTTATTGCACTTTTTCCAAGCGGTATAATGATACCGCTTGGAAAAAGTATAATTTACTACTTTTTTGTGTTTTTTTTTTACGGCTTTCACTGAAGGGGTTAACTAGGGTTACGCTTTTATAGATGGGATTTTTACGGACGTGGCGATACCTAACATGTGTATGTTTTTTGTTTTTTATTTTTTTTATTACATAAAAATGTGTATTTTTTAGGGGATTTTTTTAAAATTATTTTTTAATATTTTTTTTACAATTTTTTTAAAAAAATGATTTTTTTAACTTGTCCCTTTATGGGACTTTCACTTTTTTTACTTTTTATTGCAGTTACAATGCATTGCAATGCTCTGGCATTGCAATGCATTGCAACTATAGTGGAAGCTGCTGTGACAATGATCACAGCAGCTTTCCGTAGCTAGATGACCCGGAGGTTGTCATGACAACCCCCGGGTCATCAAGGCAGAGATCGGGCCCTGCAAATACATTGCAGGGTGCCGATCTGAGGCAGAGGGAGCTCCCGACCCTCTGCCTCCCCCCTGAGCTCTGCGATCGCGCTGGATCGCAGCAGTCAGGGGGTTAACAGCCAGGGGCGGTGGGGGCTCCACTCCTGGCTGTCAGTGCAGGAAGCCTGGCCACTGCAGCGCCGGCTCCTGCACTGATCGCGCTGGAGAAGCTGAAATTTCAGCTTCCCCTGCACGATCGCTGCTGTGTTTGGTCAGTCAGATTGACTGACCAAGCACAGCGCTGTAGGTGCGGGGACCGACGGCAAAGGTCCCCGCACTGCTTGCCGTGCCTGTCAGCTGTCTGTGACAGCTGTCGGCACTGATCTACCACTGCGTGTTTACACGCAGTGGTAGATCAAAGACATGACGTGCAGAGTCCGTCCTGGTGCAGGAACTGACACCTTGCCATGACGGACTCTGCACGTCAGTGGACATTAAGGGGTTAAAGTGGACCTAACACCAGACCATGAGTTCAGTTTTTGCTCCTATATTATTGCCACTGATCACTTGATTTTTCAGTTTCTTGTGTTTTTAACATCAGACATACAGTTCCAGAGATATGAGTCTTTTATATAGTGCTGATTATGATCTTTACTAGGGGGTGGGCATGTCATTAGACTGCTCTGCATAATTAACCTGTAAGCCACACCCCTTGTAAAAATCTTGAAAATTGTCATTAAATAAAAAAGGCTCATATCTCTAGAACCGTATTGCGGATTTAAAAAAAAAACAAACACTGACACAGCGAGGGTAGCAGTGGGATTAAAATAAGAACAAAACCTTGGCACTTATATCGTCTTATTAACGCATTATCTACACTGGGAGGTGCCAACCATAGATGAGAAGTGAAAAAACATACGAGTTATGAGTAAAATATTAATTTTTATTGAAAAAAGGATAAAATTTAAAAAGTTGTATACACAAGAGTTTCCAAAAAAGAGATCATGGAATAGAGCAGCCGTATAGCAGGAAAGATGTTAATAATTCCTATGAATGCAGTATATTTGAGCTCAAAAAAGCTTCAATAAAATGCAAATATACAGAGGTGCCAATAGTTGTCATATTTTAACCCAATACAAATTGTAATGTTACATAACAGAAAGATAAGGATGCCTGAGTCTATTTTTAAAGTGTGCGGGTGTAAACAAGTGTCTTAACAGGCTATATAAGCTCTATGAAGTTAGATGTTTAAACACAAGGATATCCTATCAGGCAAGTCTCCTGTACTGAAATTGCATGCAAATTATCATGTGATATAGCAACAGGATTCAAAGGTTGGTCAAATTTAAGAGACAGCGGGAAAATGACAGCCCTGGAAGAAGTTACAACAGCGAAACGGTGCCCGTCGGGCGCTTGGAATAGGCTCTGCTGATCGCCACCCTTTCACAGCCCCTCAGCCTGCCTCAGCATTTTATGTGCTAGTAAGTACCACATATCTTTTTGCTATTTCATTGCAGACAAGCACTGGCTGCTGCACATTGTATTATTGCACATGTGGTTACCTGCACACAATCATTATATAGGAGGCTTTGTAGGTGGTGTTTTCCATTGCATACTTCTGCCTATATACAGAGTAGTTATATTTTCCTCTTTGCACTAAGGCACTTTAAAAAGACACATGTAGTCCTATGTTATGTTACACAACATCGCACTGTGCCTTGCTATTATGGTTACCCCCTTTTTTTTTGGCGCCTTGTGCATTTGCATATATGATTTTTTTGTGCCTATTGTAATTTTCCCCTGTCTCTTAAATTTGACCAACCTTTGAATCCTGTTGCTATATCACATGATAATTTGCATGCAATTTCAGTACAGGAGACTTGCCTGATAGGATATCCTTGTGTTTAAACATCTAACTTCATAGAGCTTATATAGCCTGTTAAGACACTTGTTTACACCCGCACACTTTAAAAATAGACTCAGGCATCCTTATCTTTCTGTTATGTAACATTACAATTTGTATTGGGTTAAAATATGACAACTATTGGCACCTCTGTATATTTGCATTCTATTGAAGCTTTTTTTAGCTCAAATATACTGCATTCATAGGAATTATTAACATCTTTCCTGCTATACGGCTGCTCTATTCCATGATCTCTTTTTTGGAAACTCTTGTGTATACAACTTTTTAAATTTTATCCTTCTTTCAATAAAAATTAATATTTTACTTTTACAACTCGTATGTATTTTCACTTCTCATCTATGGCTGGCACCGCCCAGTGTAGATAATGTGTTAATATATTGACTGAAGTGTCATTTGCCTACCCTAATTTTGGCCTATGGGTTTAAACTTATATCCTCATAGCAGTCTTCCTTAAAGTATGTACTTTTTTATTTGATGTCCAGAAACTTCAAAAAAACATATTTAGATTTAGATGTTCTTTCGATATTCAAATCAACCGTTTCTGAGTTAGTAATGATAGATACCGATTTTATTTTAATAATTTTGAATGGTGACTTCTCTACGGCCCATGTTTTATGATATCATTTAACTTTTTTCTATTCTACTTTATAGTGTCAGTCATCATAAATGGGGGTAAGTTACCTGAATTGATGTTTGGACAATCAATGTTTGAATAAGTAATTTAATTCTGTGTCTCAATATATTAATGTTAATGTAATATTGCAATATTTAAATAAATTTAAATATTATCTCAATAAATAATATCTCAGTGTATAAATATTAAAACTTTGTCTTCAGTGTCCAGTAACCTACCCCCACCCAAAATCTAAACTTCTGGGACAGCTAATGTTGAGCTCTGAATGCCCTCCCTGACATGTACTAGTATTTGAGAACCTACCCGTTTATATTGTGTCTAGCCTGTGTGTTTAGTCCTTTTCTTCGTGCTTTTTTTTCTTTATTCTGCCAATTCTTGCAATTCAAGGCATTGTACTATAATATATCTGGATATTCTATAACCATTTTCTCTCTAATCTGAAGGGTGTTTAGGACATTCATCCAGACCGGTGGTGACCTTCACACCGAATGTAAAAAAGATATTTACTACAGAATCTTTATCAATGACATGTGACGTGGGCTCTGCTGAACAAAACGATCAGAAGTATGTCTGGTTCAAAACTGGGACACACATACACAGCGGTAAAACATACGCCATAAAGTCTGCTGAAACTTCACACAGCGGAAGTTACCAGTGTTTTTCACAACATGCAAGTGATTCCCATAGACTGGATGTCAGTAATGGTGAGTAAGGTGTTAATGGTTCTGATTGATTTACACATACACACAAAAACACACATATACAGTACAGTATATACACACATACATACACACACACATATACATATACAGTACATACATACACATATACACACATACACACGTATATACATACATATACTATTTGCATATACACAGAATATAGTGCTATACCAAATATGTACTAGATGTAGCAGCCATCAACATTCACTTTCAGCTGTTGTCTGCAGTAGTGCCCATCTACATAAAAACAACAATACTTATCAATCAGTATCGTATAATGTCTAAATACGTTATGGTTTACTTAAAGCGTCAGTCATCAGTTGAAAAGTGATCAGGTTTGCTCTTATCTTATTCCGGTTGCTCCTCTGAGTATTAGCTTTTTCTTTTATTTTAATTGGTCATATTGTTCCAGAAATATGAAGCTTTTTGTGTAGTGCTAATGTTATGGTCTTTACTAAGTGAGAGTAACTCACATAGTAATTGTGCACTGCAACTTAAATACATGCCACAGAGGATCTTAAGAAACCTTCTTCCTTGTTAAAGACCATAAAAATACAGTGACGTGTAAAAATTTGAGCACCCCTGGTCAGAATTATTGTTATTGTGAATAGTTAAGCAAGTTGAAAAATTAAATGATTTCTAAAAGGGTTAAAGTTTAAAGATGACATATGTCATATATATATATATATATATATATATATATATATATATATATATATATATATATACACAGTTGTGCTTAAGAGTTTACATACCCTGGCAGAATTTTTTCTTTCTTGGCCTTTTTTCAGAGAATATGAATGATAACACCAAAACTTTTTCTCCACTCATGGTTAGTGGTTGGGTGAAGCCATTTATTGTCAAACTACTGTATTTTCTCTTTTTGAATCATAATCACAACGCGAAACATCCAAATGACCCTGATCAAAAGTTTAAAAAACCCAATTTCTTAACACAATAATGACAGCTTGAAGTCTTTTGTGGTAATTGTGGATGAGGTTCTTTATTTTCTCTGATGGTAAAGCTGCCCGCTCTTCTTGGCAAAAAGCCTCCAGTTCCTGTAAATTCCTGGGCTGTCTAGCATGAACTGTGCGCTTGAGATCTCCCCAGAGTGGCTGAATGATATTGAGGTCAGGAGACTGAGATGTCCACTCCAGAACCTTCACTTTGTTCTGCTGTAGCCAATAACAGGTCGACTTGACCTTGTGTTTTCGATCATTGTCATGTTGGAACGTCCAAGTACGTCCCATGTGCAGTGTCTGGACTGATGATTGAAAATTTGCCTCCAGTATTTGCTGATAACATGCTGCATTCATCTTTCCTACAACTTTGACCAAGTTTCCTGTGCCTTTGTAGCTCACACATCCCAAAACATCAGCGATCCACCTCTGTGCTTTACAGTAGGAATGGTGTTCCTTTTATCATAGGTCTTGTTGACATCTCTCCAAATGTAACGTTTATGGTTGTGGCCAAAAAGTTCAATTTTGGTATCATCACTCCAAATTACCTTGCTCCAGAAGTTTTGAGGCTTGTCTCTATGCTGTTTTGTGTATTGTAGGCAAGATACTTTGTGTCATTTGCGCAGTAATGGCTTTCTTCTGGCGACTCGACCATACAGCCCATTTTTCTACAAGTGCCTCCTTATTGTACATCTTGAAACAGCCACATCACTAGTTTTCAGAGTCCAGTATTTCAGCTGATGTTGTTTGTGTTTTTTTCTTCGCATTCCTAACAATTTTCCTGACAGTTGTGGATGAAATTTTTGTTGGTCTACCTGACCATGATTTTGTTTTTACAGAGCCCCTGATTTTCCATTTGTTAATCACAGTTTGAACGCTGCTGACTGGTATTATCAATTCCTTAGAAATCTTTTTGTATTCCTTTCCCGTTTTATACAGTTCAACTGCCTTTTCCCATAGATCCGTTGACAATTCTTTTGTTTTCCCCATGACTCACAATCCAGAAATTTCAGTGGACAGATGAAAGATGCAAGAGTCTGTCTGGATCCCAGAAACTCACTCAGCTTTTAGATAAACGAAAAAAAAAAATGGTTTGGTACCGTGCTAGCCAGTAGAAAAAAACATATAGAGTGCTTTCAGTGGGAGAAGCAAAATAGGAATCTTGTGGGTATGATACCTTTTAATGGCTAACAAAATATAGTTTAAGATATTACAGGGCAAGCTTTCGAGACTGCTAACGTCTCTTCATCAGGCTGGTGTAACAAAATATTTGAAGAAACACAATTATATACAGTGAAAAACAGGGATGGTGTGATGCATGGACATTTAAATAAACAAACACTGAAATAAACAAACACTGAGCTTAAAGAGAGAATCCTTAATTAGGTAAGATTGGATAAGTGGTGTGAAAGTTTTATGGACCCCATATGCATGTGAGATCAAAAAACTGGTGGTGTCTCCATTGTTTTTGGAGGAAGTTGTTCAGATTTTGTAATGGGCCATGAATCCTCCTGACAGATTGAGTCCTGTGTGAACAGAATCAAAGATGTTAATGAATTTGCATTCCCAACCCTGCAATGTTTTTGCGATTGGAAATTGCCTTTCAAAATGACAATTTTCATATTGTCTATGTTGTGTCCTGGACCACAGAAATGTTTAGCCACAGGGAGATGTTTTTTTTTGTCTGTAATCGTATGGCGATGAGACCTCATCCTTGCTCTCAGTCTCTGTCCTGTTTCTCCAACATAGAGGCCACCCACAGGACATATATTGCATAGATGCCTGCCTGCCGAATGTTTCTTGAGGCCAATGGGATCATGTCCGAGTCTGTAATAACACTCACCAGATTCATCCTCACACACAACTTTTTCTCTTTCGGTGAGGAGCTATATCTAAAACGCACAGGCACCGCTATGGGAAGTAAAATGGCACCTCAGTATGCCAATCTCTTCATTGCTAAACTGGAAAATTACTTCTTAACATCCTGCTCCATCAAACCATTTGCCTATTTCCGTTACATTGATGACATCTTAATAATCTGGACTGAGTCCGAACAAGAACTTCTAGATTTCCATGACAAATTCAACAAATTTCATCCTACCATAAACTTGACATTGGACCACTCAAAAACAAAAATCAACTTCCTAGACACCACCATAAAAGTCCAAAATGGTTCATTCCAAACATCAGTGTATCGGAAACCAATTGACCGTCCCACATACCTCAGATGGGACAGCTTCCATCCTAAACACATTAAAAAGTCCATTGTCTACAGCCAGGCCCTCAGATACAACCGTATCTGTTCCAGTCCTAAGGATAGGGATAAACACCTAACCCAACTTAAAATGTCATTTTTAATTCAAGGTTACCATCCCACGTCCATTGATGACCAGATCATTAGGGCCACAAGGATCCCTAGAAGTCAATTACTTCAATACAGGAAAAGAGAGGAAAATCACCGTGTACCTCTGGTAGTGACCTACAACCCACAGCTTGAAAAACGGCTAAAAAACTTCACCATATACTACACAAGGATGACCAGTTAAAAATATTATTCAAAGACCCCCCCTTGCTGTGTTATAGGCAACCTCCAAATTTAAGAAACATCATGATCCGAAGTTCAATGCCCTCAGATTCACCAAGAGGGACCTATCCTTGCAATGGGAGAAGATGCAAAACTTGCAGTCATATAGAGACCAACGACAAGATCCAAGTCCCCAACACACAGCAAAACTATAAGATCCCTGGGACATTCACATGTTCCTCCTCTAATGTGGTATATTTAATTCTATGCAATATATGTCCTGTGGGTGGCCTCTATGTTGGAGAAACAGGACAGAGACTGAGAGCAAGGATGAGGTCTCATCGCCATACGATTACAGACAAAAAAACCCATCTCCCTGTGGCTAAACATTTCTGTGGTCCAGGACACAACATAGACAATATGAAAATTGTCATTTTGAAAGGCAATTTCCAATCACAAAAACATTGTAGGGTTTGGGAATGCAAATTCATTAACATCTTTGATTCTGTTCACACAGGACTCAATCTGTCAGGAGGATTCATGGCCCATTACAAAATCTGAGCTACTTCCTCAAAAACAATGAGAGACACCACAGTCCTTTGATCTCACATGCATATGGGGTCCATAAAACTTTCACACCACTTATCCAATCTTACCTAATTAAGGATTCTCTCTTTAAGCTCAGTGTTTGTTTATTTAAATGTCCATGCATCACACCATCCCTGTTTTTCACTGTATATAATTGTGTTTCTTCAAATATTTTGTTACACCAGCCTGATGAAGAGACGTAAGCAGTCTCGAAAGCTCGCCCTGTAATATCTTAAACTATATTTTGTTAGCCATTAAAAGGTATCATACCCACAAGATTCCTATTTTGCTTCTCCCACTGAAAGCACGCAGCTTTTATGCACACACTGATAACAAGCAAACAGATCACAGTTGAGGATGTTATCCAGCGTCGGACTGGAACACCTTGGGCCCACCAGAGAAAATCATTCTTGGGGCCCACTATGTAGCTACATAGAAATAAATACAAGACCACAAATTGTGCAGTAAAACACACTAATATCAGGGTATAATATAAGGTAGTACATGTCTTAATTATGTAGCAGGAGTTGGGGTAGCCTCCCTCATAGATTGGCAGGGGCCGGGCCGCAGTAATGAGGCATACACACAGGCTTTTAGTTCAAAGTTCAGTGGTTTTAATAACGGGTTCAACAAAAAGTCCAGATAACAAAAATCAAAGCAGAACATAAATCACTCCAGTTTGGAGAACCACTGGTCCCAGACTCACCCTTGCTTGGGACGGGCTTAACTAAGCGGCTGCAGGACAGCAGAGACCGCCAGGTGCCATTCCGGGTGGTCTGGTACTCGCTTCCTGGTGCACACTGACACACTGTAACAAAAAACAAGCTTCCAGGCTGACTCCAGCCAAACTCTTTCCTTCCACACCCACATACTACAACAGCTCCTTGTTAAATAGGCCTAGTCCACACCCTCAGGTGAGGTACACATCAGCTGACCTGATCACGTGACTATGACCTCATCACAGGTATTGAGATCAGGGAAAATCCTGACCAAACTCCAGTCTGCTAGGAGAAATATATCTCCCATCCATCAAGAGCCCCTTTGGTGTACCACAATATATATATATATATATATATATATATATATATATATTTATATATATATATATATATATAATAGATAGATACCATATATACTCGAGTATAAGCCAACCCCCCTAATTTTGCCACAAAAAACTGGGAAACCTTATCGACTCGAGTATAAGCCTAGGGTGGAAAATTAGATTATGCCCCACAAGATGCTCCATAGATTGTGCCCCATGTGCTGCCCATGTATCATGCCCCCATAGATGCTCCATAGATTGTGCCCTCATAGATGCTCCATAGATTATGCCCTCATAGATGCTCCATAGATTATGCCCCATAGATTATGCCCCCATAGATGCTCCTTAGATTATGCCCCCATAGAAGCTCCATAGATTGTGCCCCCATAGATGCTCCTTAGATTATGCCCCCATAGAAGCTCCATATATTGTGCCCCCATAGATTATGCCCCTATAGATGTTCCATAGATTATGCCCCCATAAATGCTCCTTAGATTATGCCCCCATAGATTATGCCCCATAGATGCTCCTTAGATTATGCCCCCATAGATGCTCCTTAGATTATGCCCCCATAGAAGCTCCATAGATTATGCCCCCATAGATTATGCCCCCATAGATGCTCCATAGATTATGCCCCCATAGAAGCTCCATAGATTGTGCCCCATAGATGCTCCATAAATTATGCCCCCATAGATTATGCCCCATAGATTGTGCCCCCATAGATGCTCCTTAGATTATGCCCCCATAGATGCTCCTTA
Source organism: Oophaga sylvatica (assembly GCA_033576555.1). Lineage (NCBI taxonomy): Eukaryota > Metazoa > Chordata > Amphibia > Anura > Dendrobatidae > Oophaga > Oophaga sylvatica. The sequence continues at coordinate 42,216 of JARQOD010000602.1, forward strand.
GATTATGCCCCATAAAAGCTCTATAGATTGTGCCCCCATAAATGCTCCTTAGATTATGCCCCCATAGAAGCCCACATAGAAGCTCCATAGATTGTGCCCCATAAATGCACCTTAGGTTATTCCCCCATAGATGCTCCATAGATTATGCCCCCATAAATGCTCCACAGATTATGCTCCCATAGATTATGCCCCCATAAATGCTCCACAGATTATGCCCCCATAGATTATGCCCCCATAAATGCTCCACAGATTATGCCCCCATAGATTATGCCCCATAAATGCTCCACAGATTATGCCCCCATAGATTATGCCCCCATAAATGCTCCATAGATTATGCCCCCATAGATTATGCCCCCATAAATGCTCCACAGATTATGCCCCATAGATTATGCCCCATAAATGCTCCACAGATTATGCCCCCATAGATTATGCCCCATAAATGCTCCACAGATTATGCCCCCATAGATGCTCCACAGACTGTGCCCTCATAGATGCTGCAAAAAAAAAAAAGACATACTCACCTCTCGTCGCTGGGGGCCAGGTGCTGGTGTCCTGAGCAGGCGGGGACACCGGCGCGCTATGGGTGACAGGTGCCGGTGTCACCACTGGTTCAGGGCCCCGGCACCTGCGATATTTAGCTGTCACCGGGTCCACTGCTGAGCGCCGCTGTCTTCGGTCCTCCGCAGCAAGAGAGGACGCGATGACACAGCGGCGCTCAGCGGTTGGAGTGGGTGACAGGTAAGTAATGATATTCACTGCTTCCCACGCCCATGTGGGCGTGGAAAGCAGTGAATATTCATTTCTCTTTAGCAGCGGGGACAGGGGCTCTTGCCTCCTGTCACCCGCTGCTGCTCCGCTGGCACGGGGCTCCCATGGCAGCTGCGTGGTGTGCCGCTATTAGCGACACGCCACCGGCTGGGGGCCCCTGGAGCAGCGGGGGCCCTAGGCAACTGGCCCCTGTATGCCAGCAGGTGCCAGGGCCCCCCAGATGCCAGGGCCCTCCGGTGGGCCAGTCCGACCCTGATGTTATCTTTAGTAGCCATTCAAACCCATTTGTGGCAACTTCTGTGCATGTTATCAGGCCAAAATCACCAGGATATATGAACTTTTGATCAGGGTCATTTGGATGTTTTGGGTTGTCTTTACGATTTTAATTATCATTCATATTCTCTGAAAAAAGCCAAGAAAGCAAAAATTATGCCAGGATATGTAAATGTTTTTGTGATTGGAAATTGCCTTTCAAAATGACAACTTTCATATTGTCTATGTTGTGTCCTGGACCACAGAAATGTTTGGCCACAGGTAAATGTTTTTTTTTTGTCTGTAATTGTATGACGATGAGACCTCATCCTTGCTCTCAGTTTCTATCTTCTGTCCAGAACAGAGACTGAGAGCAAGGATGAGGTCTCATCGTCATATAATTACAGACAAAAAAAACCTTTTACCTGTGGCCAAACATTTCTGTGGTCCAGGACACAACATAGACAATATGAAAGTTGTCATTTTGAAAGGTAAACATTGCAGGGTATGGGAATACAACTTCATTACCATCTTTGATTCTGTTCACACAGTTCTCAATTTGTCAGGAGGATTTATGGCCCACTACCAAATCTGAGCAATTTCCTCCAAAAACAATGAAGGCACCTCCAGTCCTTTGATCTCACATGCATATTGAGTCCATAAAACTTTCACACCACTTATCTAATCTTACCTAATTAAGGATTCTCACTTTAAGCTCAGTGTTTGTTTATTTAAATGTCCATGTATCACACCATGCCTGTGCTCTTCACTGTATATAATTGGGTTTCTTCAAATATTTTGTTATACCAGCCTGATGAAGAGAGGTAAGCAGTCTCGAAAGCTTGCTTAGTAACATCATTCACTATATTTTGTTAGCCATTAAAAGGTAGCACACCCACAAGATTCCTATTTTGTTTCTCCCATTGAGAGCACTCTATATCTTTTTTTCTACTGGCTAACACGGTACCAAACCAATTTTTTTTGTGGAGACAAAAGAACACAGAAGTTCAGGAAAAGAACATCTCACCAACCATTAAGCATGAGGGTGGATCAATCATACTTTGGGATTGTGTTTCCACTAATGGCATGGGAAATATTTCACGGGTGGAAGGAAGAATGGATTCAATGAAATTTTAACAAATTCTTAATGCAAACATAACACCACATGTAAAAAAGGTGAAGGTGAAAAGCGGATGGCTTCTACAAATGGATAATGATTGTAAACACACGTCAAAATCCACAATAGACAACCTCAAAAGGCGCCAGCTGAAAGTTTTACAATGACCCTTACAGTCCCCTGATCTGAGCACCATTGAAAATTTGTGGCTAGACCTCAAAATAGCAGAGCATGCAAGACAACCCAGGAGTCTCACAGAACTGGAACAATTTTCCAAGGAAGAATGAATGAAAATAACTCAAACAAGAATTGTCTTGGTACAAAAAATGTTTACAAGCTGTGATACTAGCGAAAGGGGGTGCTACTAGGTACTAATCATGCAGGGTGCCCAAACTTTTAAAATCTGAGGGAATGAACTAAGAGCAAAATACTGGACACATTTAACTTTTTGTCAGGTCTTTTTTTATAATATACTATTATATTGGGGCTTAAGAATAGCTTATATTCACCCTGCCACACAGAAACCAATTAGCATTATTGTTTTTTTCCTGCCATTCTTCCAAGAGCTTTAACTTTTTTATTTTTTCATCCACATAACCGTATGAGGACTTGTTTTTTCAGGACAAGCTGTAGTTTTACATAACTTTATTCATTTTACCATGCTGCAAAATTCGAACACCCACAGTCAATCTGGGCATTGTGGTCCACATACATAGATCATAAGATACACTCTAAACTCGGCCTAATTCTGATAACGGGGACATGCTCATAACTGACAATGTGCTCTCCCATCACATGATTTTGGACATGAGACCAGGGATAGTAGGAACAAGAATTGGGTGCGTAGATCAATTCATTCATCCTTTTGAGCACAAATGTGATACCGCAAAACCAGTTTCCATATTTTTTTTACCCTTTTTAAAATTCGGGGGAGCCAACACTAAAAGTGTTTGGAATGGGCTAAGTACAGATGACAAATATACCACGTCCTGCTTTGGAAATGTTCTATGTTTTTACAATTTGGATGAGGTATAAGAAATAACGGGCACATTTTCAGTGATTTTCAGGGTCCTCACTGTCACTTAGTAGGAGAGAACATTTTTATATTTATATGGGCTGCTAATGCCACAATCACGAGGAGCTGCCAAGTTTTTAACTCTTGGAGTTTTTTCCATCTCCCTAAATACATTAAATATAATTTACCTTCAAATATAAATCTAAAATAAATAATTGTATTCTATGTGAAAGTCTGATAAGATTGTGTTCTGTTTCAGGCTGGGTCATCTTGCAGACCCCCAACTATGTCTATGAAGGAGATAACCTGACTTTGCGTTGTCACCAGTTTCCTGGATACACCTCCGGACAGACCATATTTTACAAAGATAATGCGGTTCTTCAGAATTGGGGATATAACGATCTTTTTCACATCCCCAGTGTGAGCATGGAAATGACTGGGACGTACAAATGTACAAAGCAAGTGAAACACCACCTGATCTATTATAGCCATGGCGATGAAGAATCCATATTGGTTCGCGGTGAGTCTACTGATTGGCTTACGGTACATGTAATTGATTTGACGATCCAAATTATCTATATAGCTGGTAAAATGTGTCGGCTTCTTAGAATATTAAATCATGCTTAAGAAATAATAAATAAATAAAACGTGCAATACAAAAGATTCTTCGGCCAACAACATTCTAGTGTGTGTGGATTGCTATAAGCCCCCCGTACACATTAGTTTAATGTTGGCTACACCCACTGTTATGAGCTCGATTGCAACAACTTTATTATATAATGGATTGCAACTGAACCCGGGGTCCGCGATGCTGTTTATGTCACTGCTGCCGAACACCCTTTGGGTATCAGGGTAACAATTGACAACAAAAGGATAATATTAGATCTCGCCTGTGTTAGTTCACACAAGGAGAGATATTGAATTGGCACTATCTCCGGTAACTTCACAGGAGATGTGCTGAATACTGGGGTAGATGTAGCCATTTTAACAGCACAGAAGCTACTTGCCAGATATTAGATCTACACCATGTGCTGCAAGCTGGCTTAGAAGTAGCCCTGTTAATAGCACAGAAGCCACTTGCCAGATATTAGGAAGTGCATGCGACTCACGCCAGGCGTACGTGCTGCCAGCTGGAGTGCCACCGGACTGAGCAACTCTCCTTTCGTTAGCAGGCGATGCACAGGATATGCGCCCCACAGTCTGCTCAGGGTGTATAGCTACCCCTTTGACAGAGACAGACTGCACTACGATCGCTACCTGCATAGCATTCATTAACCTGCCTGAAGTACCTGGGCTAATTAGCCGAGCTAAATCTGGCATCGGCAAGTCCCGGAGAGCGAAAGCTAGAGAGCATGTGGAGCTCAGATTCTGGAACGTCACACATGAACACTACCTATTTAGTATGATCTGACCGCACCGAGCCACGGACAGACAAGCTATTTAAGGGCTAAACTCCGCCCCAGCCATCTCGTCAATAGCATCACCGATGACGTCATCTGCGACCAATCAGGCGATGCCAGGTCAGAGGATCAGCTAACATTAACCACCAATCATGGCTCGCCATGTCAAGGACATGCTCAGTGCAGGCATTTCTGGACTTAGGCTTGCAACAGCATTTTCCTGTTCTGTAACTTAGGTTTAAGGCTACTATGAACAAAAACTATCGTAACAACTTGTGCCTCTTGGTTATTAGCTAGGCGTTGGGATCGATGGCGAAGCTGAGCAGCATCTGCCTTGGCTGAGCCTGTATGGGAGACCTCAGGTTCAGATCCCGCTGTCGCCTGATACCAAACGCTATCCCCACCTCTAACATTCCCCCCACTTGACGCTCATATTCCTTAATGAGCAGGGGAGCATGAGTATGATCCACGGGTTCCCAAGTGCGATCCCTCCAGTGTACCAAATAGAATTTTTGCCATGAACCATCTTCGACCCCACAATCGCCTCTACCTCGAAATCCTCACCCCCGGTGTCAGCAGCGTGCTGAGCTTCTGAGAATTTCGTTAGGCGAACGGGTTTCAAGAGCGACACATGGAACGTGTCATGTATCTTCAAGTGTGGAGACAATTGCAGACAATACACCATGGGATTTACTTGGGCCAGAATTTTGAAGGGACCAATAAAACGGGGAGCGAATTAAGCAGATTCCCCGTGACCTCTGATATTGCGAGCCAGACCCTGTCGCCCAGAGAGAATACGGGAGCCGGACCACGATGAGTGTCAGCCGACTGTCTCATACGATTTTTGGAGGCCAATAACGCTTCCTGCGTCTAGTCCCAGACGCCCCGCACCTCCATAGCCCAATCTCTGACCCCAGGCTCCCCAGAGTTAACTGGCATAGGGACCGGAACACGCGGGTGCTGACCATTGTTCAAAAGGAAAGGGGTCTGACCTGTGGAATCCGCCACTGCATTGTTTAGAGCAAACTCTGCCCAAGGAAGCAAAGTTGCCCAATTATTATGGTTGGCAGAAACGAAAAGGCGCAAGTATGTCACAAGCGTCTGATTAGTGCGTTCCACCATGCCATTGGTCTCTGGGTGATAGGCAGTAGAGAGGATCAGTTCCATACTACACAATTTACACAATTCTCTCCAAAACCAAGAGGTGAACTGAGGATCTCAATCACAAACAATCCTATCAGGCATACTGTGAAGAAGGAACACGTGACGGATAAACAGTGATGCCAGAACCCGGGAAGAAGGAACCCTAGGAAGGGGTACTAGGTAAACCATCTTCGAAAAATGGTCAGAAACCACCCATATGGTCGTATTACCCTGGGACTTAGGTAACTCAACCACGAAATCCATCCCAATCAGCTCCCAAGGTCTATCTGCCATGTGTAACGGATGTAGAAGACCCGCCAGACTCTGATGAGACGATTTATTTCTCGCGCAGGAGATGCATGCTTGGACATATTCTTTAACGTCCTGGGACAACCGAGGCCACCAATACGAGCGTTGGAGGAACTCAGTGATACGTTTGATTCCAAAATGACCTCCAATCTTAGAGGCATGTGCCCATGAGAGCACCTCATTCTGTAGATTAGGAGGAACAAATGTCTTCCCGGGTGGAACCTGGTTTAGAGTCACCGGTGCCACCTTTCGCATACTCTCAGGAGGAGTGATAAGTCTGGGCTCGTCATTGTCCTCCGTCATATCCATAGACCGAGATAGAGAATCAGCCCGAGGATTCTTCGCCCCTTTTAGAAAGTTGATGGTAAAATTGAATCGGGCAAAAAAGAGGGACCGCCGAGCCTGCCTTGGGTTGAGACGCTGCGCCGTCTGCAGGTACGAGAGATTCTTATGGTTGGAATACACCACAAACGGATGTTTAGCTTCCTCCAAAAGATACCTCTATTCAACAAAAGCCAATTTTATGGCGAGTAATTCTTTATCCCCAATCGTATAATTCCTCTCAGCTGGAGAAAAGGTCTTGGAGAAGAAGAAACATGGTCTTCTCCGACCCTGCCCATTCTTTTGAGAAAGGACAGCACCTGCTCCTACAGAGGAGGCATCGACCTCCAGAAAAAATGGCTTATTGACATCTGGCCGATGTAGGACGGGAGCTTTCGAAAAATAAGACTTGATCTCCCGGAATGCCTCAGATGTCTCTTTAGACCAGTTTTTTGGGTTGGCACTAGGGTTGAGCATTCCGATACCGAAACCTGGTTCCAATACCTGAAATCCAATGTAATTCCGATATTTTGTTCCCATAGACTTACATTGGATTTCAGGTATCGGAACCGGGTTTCGGTATCGGAATGCTCAACCCTAGTTGGCACCTTTCTTGGTTAGCGCGGCCAAAGGAGCCACTAGTGTGGGAAAATGCGGTTTAAATTGCCGATAATAGTTGGTGAACCCCATGAAGCGCTGTACCACCTTCAGAGAATGGGGCTCCTTCCAATTCTGTATGGCTACCAATTTTTGGGGATCCATTGCCAAGCCCTTACTGGATACAATGTACCCCAAGAATGGCAAGGACTCTTGTTCGAACTGGCATTTCTCCAGCTTGCAAAACAGAGAATTTTCACGCAAGCGTTCAAAAACTCTGCGATCATCCTCTCTGTGTGTGGAGAGGTCCGGGGAAAATATTAGGATATCGTCAAGATATACTACCACCGAAGATAGCAATAAATCCCGAAAGATATCATTAACGAAATCCTGGAAGACTGCGGGAGCATTACACAATCCGAAGGGCATGACGAGGTACTCGTAGTGGCCATCACGAGTATTAAAGGCCTTCTTCCACTCGTCGCCCTCACGGATTCGTATGAGGTTATAGGCCCCTCGCAGGTCTAACTTTGCGAAAATTTTAGCCCCTCGAAGTCTGTCGAACAATTCAGAAATCAGGGGCATGGGATATTTGTTTTTGATGATGATTGCGTTTAATCCCCTGTAATCAATGCATGGACATAGGTCACCTCCTTTCTTCTGGACGAAGAACCCCACTCCAGCAGGAGAGACCGATTTCCTGATAAACCCCCGAGCCAGGTTCTCCTTGATGTAATCGGACATGGCCTGGGTCTCGGGGACAGACAGGGGATAAACCCTACCACGAGGAGGCTCTGATCCGGGGATCAGATCTATAGCGCAGTCATACAGTCGGTAGACAGGCAAGGTCTCTGCAGCCTTTTTAGAGAAAACAACGGCATAGCTCCAATATTGCTCTGGAGGCGCATCCAGACCGACTGGCGGGTCTAAGGCTACCTTCCGGGTTGATGCCACCATACACTGGGCAGAACACTTCTTACCCCAGGAATAAACTAACCCTGTGTTCCAGTTTATATGAGGATTGTGACACCGTAGCGTTGGAAGTCCCAATAAACACATCATCCAATCCACCGGGGAGAATAAGGAACGAGATATCCTCCAGGTGACCCTGAGGAAACAACATGGTGAGGAGAATTGACAGGTGAGTAATTTGTGTGTCTAACATGGAACCATTGACTACTCTGATGTTTATTGGTCTGGGCAGTAACTCCATAGGGATGGCGTGCTTCTGAGCCAAGGTTGACGACAAAAAATTGCCATCTGCCCCAGAGTCCACCACCGCCTTGGCAGAAACCGTGGTTCCGAAGAGTAACGTCACATTATATGCTAGTCTGGAGGAAGAAGCCTCCGAATCTAACACACCTCCTCCAATGGTGGTTAGACACTCTCGTTCTCCCGCCCGCTTGGAACCCTTATTATTGGGGTACTCCAAGAGATGTGTAGGACGGGAACGAGTGGACCATTTCCTAGTCAGGGATATATCCATAGGCTCTGGTTCCATGTCTGGAACCGCGGGTTCGGAAATAGGTCTAGACGGTGCCAACGGAAACCGAGGTTTAGAGACCTCCAGCTCCAATTTGCTTTCTGCATGACGTAAATCTATTCGGTTGGCAAGGGTCATTAACTCTTCCAGAGAGGTTGGAATTTCCCTAGTGGCTAGAGCATCTTTTATATGCCCAGCCAAACACTTCCAGAACACCGGGATTAGCAACGGTTCAGACCAATTCAGTTCTGCCGCTAATGTCCTGAACTGGATGGCTGTTATGATTTGGTAGCTGAGGAGAGCAGGCAAAAACGGCAATACACCAGAGAGGTTGGAATCTACTGGATTGCAGTACCCTGACTAACCACCACAACTAAAGGCAGCCGTGGAGCGTTCCTACGTTGGTCCAAGACGCCTCTTCACAGCCTGAGAGGTTAACTACACCTAAAGATAGAAAGAGGAAAGCTATCTGCCCCGGAGCAGATCCCCAAAGAACATAGGAAGCCCCCAAACATGTAATGGCGGTTAGACAAGAGGAAATACAGACACAGACAGAAAATAGTATGAGCAAACGTTGGGGCCCAATCTGCCTAGACAGAAAAGGATAGGAAGGATACTTACTGCAATCCAAAAAAACCCTAAAAAATGCCAACACTATTAATTGCAAAAACACCTGAGATCACACGACCTCTACCAACTAAATTAGTTCTCTGGTGTAACAAAACTAAGCCGCAGCCACTGAAAAAACTGGAAAAGGCAAATGAACAAGTAACAGTGGCTCCAGAGGAACTGAGAGGAGCCCAAGCCCCCCGGGGGGGGGAACCTGGCTAACCTCACAGAAATGCAGAGAAATATGCAAATGGTAAGCACAAAAACAAAAAACAGAAAATATCTTATCTGAGAGCAGGAGAAGAGGCAAGACTCAGCAAGCTTCCAAGTGAACCAGGAAACAACGTTGAGACAAGAACAATTGATCACCGGCAACCATGATGGGAGGGAACCTTCCTTATATCCAGCCAGTCTGTGATTCCTGATTGCCAATCCTCATTGAATGGTTCAGTACTGTTTGTAACCACCAGAGGGAGCTTCTGCTCAGAATTCATTTCTAAAACATTCACAACAGTACCCCCCCCTTGAGGAGGGGTCACCGAAACATCATTTGTGCAACCAGGTCGGTCAGGATGAGCTCTGTGATACGCACGGATCAGTCTCCTAGCATGGATGTCCGAAGCAAACACCCAAGAATTGTCCTCCTGACCATAACCTCTCCACTTAACCAAATACTGGAGTTTCTGTCTAGAAAAACGAGAATCCAATATTTTCTCAACCACATACTCTAGATTGCCCTCAACCAAAACAGGGTCAGGAGGCACAGCCATAGGAACCACTGGCTCGAGAAGCCTCTTCAATAAGGACTTGTGGAACACGTTATGGATCTTAAATGTCCCTGGAAGAAGTAAATGAAAGGAAACAGTATTAAGAATCTCCATGATCTTATAAGGTCCAATGAACCTAGGCTTAAACTTAGGAGATGCAACTCTCATAGGGATATTTCTTGAGGACAACCAGACCAAGTCCCCCACTTCAAACCGAGGACCATCAGTCCTATGCCGGTTGACAAACCGCTGGGCCCTCTCCTGAGAGAGGGACAACCTCTCCACTACCTGGTCCCAAATCTGCTGCATACGTTCCACAACAGAGTCAACACCTGGACAGACAGAAGCCTCCGTCTGTCCCGAAGAAAATCGAGGGTGAAACCCAAAATTGCAGAAAAATGGAGACATCAAAGTGGCAGAGCTAGCCCTATTATTAAGAGCAAACTCAGCCAAAGGCAAAAAAGAGGCCCAGTCATCTTGATCAGCAGACACAAAGCATCTCAGATAAGTCTCCAATGTCTGGTTTGTTCTCTCAGTTTGTCCATTGGTCTGAGGATGAAAAGCCGAGGAGAAAGACAATTGAATACCAAGTTTAGAACAAAAAGTCCTCCAAAATCTGGAAACAAACTGGACTCCTCTGTCAGACACAATGTTCTCAGGAATGCCGTGTAACCGAACCACGTGCTGAAGGAACAAAGGCACCAATTTGGAGGAGGAAGGCAACTTAGGTAATGGCACAAGATGTATCATTTTGGAAAACCTATCACAAATCACCCAGATAACGGTCATTCTCTGAGAAACAGGGAGGTCGGAAATAAAATCCATAGAGATATGGGTCCATGGTCTCTTGGGCACAGGCAATGGCATCAACAAACTACTAGAGCGAGAGCAAGGCTTGGAGCGGGAGCAAGTCCCGCAGGACTGCACATATTCCCTGACGTCACGAGACAAAGTAGGCCACCAAAAGGACCGACTAACCAAGTCTCTGGTACCAAAAATTCCGGGATGACCGGCCAACGCGGAACAATGAATCTCAGACATCACACTCTTTTTCCACCGGTCTTGGCTGATTCCAGATAAACCAGATTCTTATGGTCCGTGAGGACCACCACCTGATGTTTGGCTCCCTCCAGCCAATGTCTCCACTCTTCAAAAGCCCACTTCATGGCCAATAACTCCCGATTACCCACGTCATAATTACGTTCAGTTGGAGAAAATTTTCGAGAGAAAAAGGCACAAGGGTTACTTTTAGAGGTCTCAGGATCTCTTTGGGACAAAATGGCACCTGCCCCAATTTCAGAGGCATCAACCTCCACCTGAAATGGCAGAGAAACATCAGGCTGCCGTAGAACAGGAGCAGAAGTGAATCTCTGCTTAAGTTCCTGAAACGCAGAGACTGCCTCAGGAGGCCAATTCACCACATCAGAACGCTTTTTGGTCAAATCAGTCAATGGTTTAACAATAACAGAGAAATTACCAATAAATTTACGATAAAAATTGGCAAAACCCAAAAATCTCTGAAGAGCCTTTAATGAAGTAGGTTGGACCCAATCACAGATGGCCTGAACCTTGACCGGGTCCATTTCAATAACAGATGGGGACAAAATGAATCCTAGAAATGAGATCCTCTGTACACCAAAAAGACACTTTGATCTCTTCACATACAGAGCATTCTCTCTCAAAATCTGGAACACAGTCCGAACATGTTTCACATGAGAGTCCCAGTCATTGGAAAAAATCAAGATATCATCCAAATAAACAATCAGAAATTTATCCACAAAATCCCTGAAAATGTCATTCATGAAGGACTGGAAGACGGAAGGAGCATTAGTGAGCCCAAAGGGCATCACTAGGTAATCAAAATGCCCCTCTGGGGTATTAAACGCCGTCTTCCATTCATCCCCGTGCTTAATGCGAATAAGGTTATACGCCCCCCTGAGGTCAAGCTTGGTAAACCAAGTAGCACTTTTCACCCTGGAAAACAGGTCAGAAATCAAGGGTAACGGATATTGATATTTCACAGTGATATTGTTCAAGAGACGATAATCAATACACGGCCTTAATAAACCATCCTTTTTGGCCACAAAGAAAAAACCGGCACCCAAGGGTGAAGAGGATGGTCTGATATGACCCTTCTCCAATGACTCCTTGATATAAGACAGCATAGCGTCATATTCAGGTACAGACAAGTTAAAAAAGCGACCTTTAGGGAATTTACTACCAGACACTAATTCAGTAGCGCAGTCATAGCTCCTATGGGGGGGCAAGGATGCAGATTTACTTTCGCTAAACACATCAGAAAAATCAGTCAAAAAGTCAGGAACATCCTGAGCCTGGGGAGAGGCAAAAAAAAATAGCAGTGTTGGCATTAATACATTGGCAGCATCAACTGGTTACAGTCACAGATTTCCAATCCAAAACAGGATTATGAGACTGTAACCAAGGGAAACCTAGTACAATAATGTCATGCAGATTATACAGCACCAAAAACTTGCAACTCTCCTGATGATCGGGTTCAACCCTCATTATCACCTGAGTAGAAAACTGGGGTTTATTCTCAGCCAAAGGGGTAGAATCAATCCCCAGTAGGGGAATAGACTTCCATAGGGGTATCAAGGGAAACCCACAACGTTTAGCAAAATCAAATCCATCAGGTTAATAGCTGCTCCCGAATCAACAAAAGCCTGAGCAGAAAATGTGGACAGGGAGAAAATCAGGGTAACGGTCAACAGAAATTTAGTCTGAACACTACCCAAGACAACTGAGCGTGTAAAACGTCCTCCCCGCTTAGGGCAGACTGAAATAGCATGAGAGGCATCACCACAGTAGAAACATAACCCATTGCGTTTTCGAAACTCATGACGCTGTGTCCCAGAAGCCACTCTATCACACTGCATGGGTTCAGAAGCTGGTTCACAAGGCAACAGCATTCCACGCATACCTCTACGCTCACGCAAATGTCTGTCAATTTGAATCGCCAAGGACATAGAATCATTGAGACCAGAGGGAGCAGGGAAACCCACCATAACATCTTTTACTTTCTCTGACAGACCCTTCCGAAAAAGAGCTGCCAAAGCATCATCATTCCATTTGGTCAGAACTGCCCACTTTCGGAATTTCTGACAGTACAACTCAGCGTCCTCAAGCCCCTGATTTAATGCCAACAAGGTTTTTTCAGCTTGATCAGTGACATTAGGTTCATCGTACAATAACCCCAGAGCCAGAAAAAATGCATCAACATTACTCAAAACTGGGTCCCCAAGTGTCAGGGAAAAAGCCCAATCCTGAGGATCGCCGCGCAGGAGAGAGATGACAATTTGAACGTGCTGTGCTGCGTTCCCTGGGGACTTAGGTTTTAAGGCAAAAAACAACTTACAGTTATTTTTGAAATTCAGAAATTTAGCTCGATCCCCTAAAAACAAATCTGGCATGGGGATTCTAGGTTCCACAACCGGCAACCCTGCAAGATAGGTAGAAATACTCCGAACTTCAGTGGCAAGCTGATCCACATGGCCAGACAACTGTGCAAACTCCATTGAGAGAAAAAAAATAAATAAATAAATCCTAAATACACCAGAGGTTGGAATCTACTGGATTGCAGTACACTGACTAACCACCACAACTAAAGGCAGCTGTGGAGCTTTCCTACGTTGGTCCTAGACGCCTCGTCACAGCCTGAGAAGTTAACTACACCTAAAGATTGAAAGAGGAAAGCTATCTGCCCCGGAGCAGATCCCCAAAGAACATAGGAAGCCCTCAAACATGTAATGGCGGTTAGACAAGAGGAAATACAGACACAGACAGAAAATAGTATGAGCAAACGTTGGGGCCCAATCTGCCTAGACAGAAAAGGATAGGAAGGATACTTACTGCAATCCAAAAAAACCCTAAAAAATGCCAACGCTATTAATTGCAAAAACACCTGAGATCACACGACCTCTACCAACTAAATTAGTTCTCTGGTGTAACAAAACTAAGCCACAGCCACTGAAAAAACTGGAAAAGGCAAATTAACAAATAACAGTGGCTCCAGAGGAACTGAGAGGAGCCCAAGCCCCCCGGGGGGGGGGGGAACCTGGCTAACCTCACAGAAATGCAGAGAAATATGCAAATGGTAAGCACAAAAACAAAAAACAGAAAATATCTTATCTGAGAGCAGGAGAAGAGGCAAGACTCAGCAAGCTTCCAAGTGAACCAGGAAACAACGTTGAGACAAGAACAATTGATCACCGGCAACCATGATGGGAGGGAACCTCCCTTATATCCAGCCAGTCTGTGATTTCTGATTGCCAATCCTCATTGAATGGTTCAGTACTGTTTGTAACCACCAGAGGGAGCTTCTGCTCAGAATTCATTTCTAAAACATTCACAACAGACGGCATAGTGACTGGAGGTGGTCGAACCCTACACTAATGTAAGCAGCTTAAGAGCCGTAACCTGAGGACCGAGGAACACACTTTTTAGGGTTCTAAGAAAGAGACCCACATTGTCCACTACCGGGTCACTCTGCTCCCACAGAGGAGTAGCCCACTCCAAGGCCTTGCGGGTAAGTAGTAAAATAACAAAACCCACTTTAGCCCTTTCGGAGGGGAACCATGCCTCCATCATCTCTAGCTGAATGGAGCATTGATTAATAAACCCTCTGCAGGATCTGCTGTCACCAGAAAATTTTTCCGGCAGAGCAAAAGGTGGTAATGGAGTTTTAGCAGCTATCGCAGCATTATTTATGACACTTGCTGCTTGTGCGGCTGCCTGAGTAGCTACTGCAGTGAGATCAGTAACCGGAGCGGCCTGCTCCAGAGACCTAAGTCTGGCCTCTAGTTGCTGAACATAGCATTGCAGCAGCTGGTCGTCAGCCATGGTCGGCTAGAACCTGGTGGTCAGATACTGTTATGAGCTCGGTTGCAACAACTTTATTATATATAATGGATTGCAATCGAACCCGGGGTCCGCGATGCAGTTTATGTCACTGCTGCCGAACAGCCTTTGGGTATCAGGGTAACACCTGACAACAAAAGGATAATATTAGATCTTGCATGTGTTACTTCACAGGAGAGAAACTGAATTGGCACTATCTCTGATAACTTCACAGGAGATGTGCTGAATACTGGGGTAAACGTAGCCCTGTTAACAGCACAGAAGCTACTTGCCAGATATTAGATCTACACCATGTGCTGCAGGCTGGCGTAGAAGTAGCCCTGTTAATAGCACAGAAGCCACTTGCCAGATATTAGGAAGTGCATGCGACTCATGCCAGGCGTACGTGCTGCCAGCCGGTGTGCCACCGGACTGAGCAACTCTCCTTTAGTTAGCAGGCGATGCACAGTATTCGCGCCCCACAGTCTGCTCGGGGTGTATAGCTACCCCTTTGACAATGACAGACTGCACTACGATCGCTACCTGCATAGCATTCATTAACCTGCCTGAAGGAACTGTGCTAATTAGCCGAGCTAACTCTGGCATCGGCAGGTCCCGGAGAGCGAAAGCTAGAGCGCATGTGGAACCCAGATTCTGGTACGTCCACACATGAGCACTGCCTATTTTAGTATGATCTGACCGCGCTGCGCCGCGGACAGACAAGCTATTTAAGGGTTAAGCTCCGCCCCCAGCCATCTCGTCAATCGCATCACCGATGACATCATCCGCAACCAATCAGGCAATGCCAGGTCAGAGGATCAGCTGACAGTAACCACCAAACATGGCTCGCTATGTCACGGACATGCTCAGTGCAGGCATTTCTGGACTAAGGCTTACAACAGCCTTTTCCTGTTCTGTAACCTAGGTTTAAGGCTACTTTGAACAAAGACTCTTGTAACAACTTGTGCCTCTCAGTTATTAGCTAGGTGTTGGGATCAACGTCGAAGCTGAGCAGCCTTGGCTGTTCCTGGATGGGAGACCATAGACTCCTCTGATCCAGTTTCAAATCCTCACGATGCCTAACATGAACCGATAGCAAATTTTGCCGAGGCTCCTTGTAGTTGAAGGGGTTTAGTATATATTAATCAATAGATCTTGAAATAATAATAATTTCCACAATTGGATGTGTTTAAATAAAATATTCCCATGCTGAGATAATCTTTTAAATGTGTCCCTGCTATGTACTGTGTGATGACTGTGTCAGACCGTACCGGGACATGGTCTGATCATACCACATCTCCTGGGCAGGGGAAGAAGGAGAAAAGAGTATACAGACAGGATAACAGGGGATTACAGCTGATTCTTTCACTGAAGTGAAACATTTCACGGCCTATTTCAAACTAATTGTTTTACCTTACATAAAGAATTAGATGTCATCCCATGCTATGCTGCCTGTATAGTTTTTTGCATCCTCCTCTGCCCAGGATCTGTGTTATGATCAGACCATGTCCCTGCACGGACAGATACAGTCATCACACTGTACATAACGGGAATATTCATAAGATTATCTCAGCACAGGGACAATTTTATTTACACACATCAAATTGTGGAAATTATCATTCCAAGATCAATTTAAAATGTACTTGGGACAAACCCTTTAAGAGTCCAGAGTGTCTGTCATTGGATCAGTAAGTCGAGTGAGAGCTCCTGTGTTTAGGAATGACAGCCGACATCCATCTAATGTGTATGGTGGGCTTTAGGCCCTTTCAGATCTCTTTTATGGCTTACACTTACAATGGAAGCCGCAATATAGTGCACTGTGGTTTCAGCAAACTTTTGCATAAATAGTACAGGCCTCCTGAACTCAACATCAACCCTAAAAGAGAAACTCAAAGATGTCGTGGTTGAAGCAAGACAGATAAAGATTGAGGAGAGAATAGGCAGACACAGGAACATTGATCTGCAGTTTCCATGAAATATATTGTTAGGGATCAAGCTCCCGCTTCTGCACAAGGGGAATCGCGAGCCATTCCTGCTGCGATCTCCCATCCGTCTCCGGCCGCAGTGGATTCTGCTCAGCAGAGATGTCAGTCCCAGCGTCTCGCCCAGTCTGGCACTGTGCAGAGGATTACTGCTGCCTTTCCAGGTTCTGCTATGTTAGCCAGTACTGGTCAGCGGTGAGCAGACGTCCTTAAGACTAAGTCCTGCGTTTCCCCTTCTGAGCATGCCCAGGGTAAGATCTCTCATTGGAGATCAGGGGTCTCATGCTCAGGTACTGCAGCAGCTCCTATTGGTCCGCCAGGAAGGTCCTGAAACTACATGTGTTCTGGAACAGTTTCCTATTGGTCCTTTTCTGGCAGGCACTGCGCCAGTGTGATCTTGCACGCATGTGTTAGGGCTCGGCTGAAATAAGCACCTAGAATACCGGCACCTCCGGTGAGAGACTTGTATGCACATGTTTAGGGCTTGACTGAAATAAGCCCCTAGAATACCGGCTTCTCCGGTGAGGAGATTGTCTGATTGCGATGCTGATTGCGTTACTACGGACTGCTGTACGCACAGCAGTTGTCTGTGCATTCCTGTGGAGTTAACAGGACACAGTCCATATCTCTGCGTCTCTACCTTAGCGACACTGTGGTGTAACAGTGTTCGCTTATACCGCCATATAGTGCCACAGTGTCTATAGTTGCAACGCTGTGAAGTAACAGAGTTCGCCATACTGCCATCTTACTAGCAGCAGGCTCTGCCTGCACGGTGGACCCAGGGCTGTGAACGCACTTATTATTTATATTTATTTTGTGCGTTCCGCCAGCCTTAACATAATACTAGCGCCAGGGTCTGGCTAGTAAAATGGCGGATGACCAGCGTCTACAGCGGTACATCCAGCAGCTGGAGGGTAGGTTGGCGGCTCTAGAGCGCACAACCTCAGCTGTGGATGTTACCGCTGTTGCTGTTCAGGCTGCTAGCGCGGCTGCAGCCAGTTTGTCCTCTGCCACCCCTGCTCCGACTTTATCCCGTCTCCCGCTTCCAGACAAGTTTGCTGGTGACAGCAAGCAATGTCGGGGATTCGTGAGTCAGTGCTCCATTCATCTTGAGCTTCTGACTGCACGTTTTCCCACTGAACGGGCGAAGGTGGGTTTTGTCTTATCCCTCCTGTCGGGCAGGGCGTTGGAGTGGGCAACGCCGCTGTGGGAGCGCGACGATCGTGTGGTACAGAGTGCGCCTCTCTTCCTGGAAGCTCTGAGACAGGTCTTCTTAGGACCTAGTGTCACGCACGATACGGCGCTCCAACTGCTTGCAATATCACAGGGTTCATCCATGGTCAGCCAGTTCGCCGTCCAATTTCGGACTCTGGCCTCTGAGCTAGAGTGGCCGGATAAAGTCCTCATTCCGGTGTACTGGAGAGGACTGGCGGATCATGTGAAGGATGCCTTGGCCACCAGGGAGATTCCCGCCACACTGGAGGAGCTCATTTCCTTATCCACCCGCATTGATCTCCGTTTTAACAAGCGGAGGTTAGAGCAGACCCAGTGCAGGCAGAGGTTTCGGTTGGCTCCCACCTTCGCCAAACCTCTGGAATCTTCTGTTCAGGCATCCGATTCCTCTGAAGCCATGGAGGTTTCTCGAGCGGGACCTAAGTCCTGAACCGCTCGAGCAACGGTGGTCTGTAATTTTTGCCAACAGGCAGGACACTATACTAACAGATGTCCACAGCGATCGCAGAGGCGATCGCGTCTAGTGACCCTGGGAGGAGGCTCACTAGAGACAGCGGCATTTTCCTCCAAGATGACACTTAAAGGGACAATCACTGTAGGCACTTCCACTCTCACAGTCGACCTTTGCGTGGACTCAGGAGCAGAGGGGAACTTCATGTCCTCTAACTTTGCTCGCTGTCATGGAATACCTCTGGTGGCGCTTGACAAATCAGTGACTGTCCGGTTAGTGAATGGGTCGACATTGCCCTCACAAATTACACACCAGACTGTTCCTCTTGAATTGTTTGTATCCCCTTCCCATCAGGAGCTTATTTCCGTGCTCGTCCTTCCCAAGGGAATAGACGAGATCCTACTAGGTATACCTTGGCTCCGTTTCCACTCCCCACATATAGAGTGGACTTCGGGTAGGATACTGGGTTGGAGTGATGCATGTAGAGGCAGATGTGTCAGGAGTTGCGTTCAGGTTACCACTGCTGAGTTACCCGCAGATCTTACTCCACTTCCCAAGTGCTATTGGTCATATGCAGACGTGTTCTTCAAGAAGGCTGCGGAGACTCTTCCGCCTCATCGCCCCTATGACTGTCCTATCGACCTCTTGCCTGGCGCAGAACCTCCTCGGGAAGGGTCTATCCCCTCTCTCTTCCTGAGACAGAGGCCATGTCGCAATATATTCAGGAGAACCTGGCAAGAGGGTTCATTAGGAAGTCGGTGTCACCAGCAGGGGCGGGATTCTTCTTCGTGCAGAAGAAGAACGGAGAATTACGCCCGTGCAGTGATTACAGGGGTCTTAACGCCATCACCGTTAAGAACAAGTACCCGTTGCCCTTGATTTCTGAGCTCTTTGACAGGCTCCGTGGAGCAAGGGTATTTACTAAACTAGATCTGCGCTGTGCTTATAACCTGATTCGCTTCCGTGAGGGGGACGAATGGAAGACGGCTTTTAATACCAGGGTGGCCATTACGAATATCTGGTGATGCCCTTTGGGCTCTGTAATGCCCCAGCCATTTTCCAAGACTTTGTCAATGACATCTTCCGGGATATGCTCTCCACCTCGGTCGTAGTCTATCTGGATGATATACTCATCTTCTCTCCAGATATTGACTCCCACCGGAGAGATGTCTGCAGAGTCTTCGACCTCTTACGGGCAAATTCCCTTTATGCTAAGTTAGAGAAATGTATGTTTGAGCTGGAGTCTTTGCCTTTCCTTGGTTATATCATCTCAACCCAGGGATTGGCTATAGATCCGGCCAAACTACAGGCTGTGATGGACTGGCAAGAACCGAACTCTCTTAAAGCGGTGCAGCACTTTATGGGGTTCATTAATTATTATTCCCTTTTTCAAAATAACTTTATTATAATTTTTAGCAATGAGAGTAGGGTGTTACAGTCTTACATCTCAAATAGAATATAACTTTCCATACTTAACAGTACTAGACATCAATCGAGTTAATCATGGAGATGAAGAAATCTAACTGTAGAATATATCAAGTAGCTCGACAGTAAGGATATTAATAAATAATAATAACATAACCATAACAATAACATTTCTAAACTAACAGTAGAGGATATCAATTGTTAATCAATCAAAGAGAATCTTTGCCGTGAGAGGATATAGGAGAGAGTCAAGCCAACATAAGCGAGATTAAGAGGTCAAGTCTTGCCAAGGATTCCATTTTTACAGAAGGAAGTAAAACTGTTGTTAGCCAGTGCATGGCTTTTCTCGTATGACATGTGCAGAGACATTTTGTCTACAATGTCGGCTATTTTAGGAACCGCTACTTCCTTCCAAAGAGAAGCTATTTGGTTTTTGGTTACCAAGAATAAGTGGATGATTAGATGTCTGTATGAGTGAGGGATTTCCTCAAGATCGAGAGACAATAAGGCCAATTGAGGGGTCAACGTCACAGTTCTAGAAGTGATCTTATCCACCAAGTCAGAGACATTTGACCATAGTAACCTTATCTTGGGGCACTCCCAAAAGACATGTAGAAGATTCCCTGCAAAACCACAGTCTCTCCAACAGTTAGGGGACACTCCCGGAAAAATTCTTGCCATTTTAGCAGGTGTGAAATACCATCGGGAGACTAATTTATAATACGACTCATGGAGGGAAGCACATATGTTTGAGGAATAAGTAGCTTTAAGTGCTTTCCGCCATTGATCGTGAGAGAAATTCAAGTTCATATCCCTTTGCCAGTTAGTCTCGAAAAGGGTTTCCTTGGGTACTAGATCTTCGTTTAAAAAGTTATAAATAAATTTGGATTTCCAATAAAGGTTATTGTCCGGATTAAAAATTAACATGCCTACCATCTCCGTGATAAGAGACTTTTTCCTGATAAATTTGGAGATGAGTTTTTTAATGAAATAAAAGATTTGGGCATCTTCAGGAGGAAGTTTATGTACTGACAACAACGCTTCATATTCAATGAAATCTTTGCCATCAAAAATATCCTGTA
Source organism: Oophaga sylvatica (assembly GCA_033576555.1). Lineage (NCBI taxonomy): Eukaryota > Metazoa > Chordata > Amphibia > Anura > Dendrobatidae > Oophaga > Oophaga sylvatica. The sequence continues at coordinate 63,027 of JARQOD010000602.1, forward strand.
CTTTCGTTAAACTAGCCAATCTCCAAGAGCTAGGAATCTCCTTTTCCATTATCAAGCCAAAAAACTTCAGTGATATGTCCTTGATTTGGTCATATCTGAACCTCTTCCTGCTTTGTGTTTGGATTTTGGCCATATAGGTCCAGGCATATAAGGTAGCAGAAATAGTCGGCGAGATATGCGATACAGAGGAGGATGATAGGACATTACTTAAAATTAATTTTGCCAGAGGAGTGTTCCTATTATAGTGTCTTTCAATCTCTGACCAAACCGGGCCATTATCCGGCCTGAGCCAAATACGAGACTGTTTCACCAAGGAGGAGTAGTAATAGTTAACCAAATTTGAGAGAGCAAGGCCTCCATTTGTTTTAATTTTGGTGATAGTGGTGAATGCTATCCTTGCTCTCTTCTTGTTCCATACGAATGTGTTAACTATACTTTGTAGTTTTTTGATTAGCTTTAACGGAATAAGTAAAGGTAAAGCTCTAAAGGTGTATAAAATTTTGGGGAGAGTAAAAAGTTTAAATAAAGTAATTCTCCCGGCCCAAGAAATTTCCTGCTTCCCAAGATTATTAAGTTCAGATTGCACTTCCTTAGTGATTTTTTGGAGGTTAAGATCAATAGTCTTGCGAAAAACTCTAGAGATAAGTATGCCAAGATATGTCAGCGACTCCTTTTCCCAATCAAAATTAGTATTCCCTTTAATACCGCAGATATCATCCTGGCTCAAGAAAAAGTCCAAAATTTTAGACTTTGATTCGTTAATTTTGAACAACGATGCCTTTGAAAAATCTCCAAAATCCTGGAGGACATGCATAATAGAGCATGAAGGATTTGTAAGGCTGAGGATGACATCATCCGCAAACAGGCTAATTTTGTACTGTTTTGCCCCTATCTGGATTCCCCTAATCGACTCATTTCCTCTTATTCTCTCAGCAAGTGGCTCCATGATAATAGCGAATAGCAGAGGGGACAAGGGACATCCCTGTCTTGTACCATTCGTTATTGGAATGTTTTTAGATAGGTGACAATTTACATACACGTTTGCTGAGGGATAAGCATATAAGGCCATGATTGTTTTAATTATATTGAGGCTAAATCCAAATTTCTTAAGGGCCGCTACCAAAAAGTCCCAATTCACCCTATCAAATGCCTTCTCAGCATCCAACGCTAGGATAATTGAAGGAGTTCTTTTAGATCTGACAGAGTGAATTAGATTGAATACCTTTCTAGTACCGTCACTGGTCTGACGTCCCAGGATAAAGCCCATCTGGTCTTTGTGAATAATGCTTGGAAGAATAAATTTGATTCTATCGGCAATGATTTTTGAATATATTTTTACGTCAGTGTTAATTAGTGAAATTGGCCTATAATTTTTGACCAACTCCAGGTCTCCTTTAGTTTTGGGAATTAAGATTATAGTGGCCTTTAGCATTTCGGTGGGAATTCACCAATCGAAGATGCTTTATTGAACACTGAGCCGAGGCAGGGAACCAGGTGAGGGGCAAACACTTTAAAATACTCATTCGTGAAACCATCAGGTCCCGGTGATTTGTTAAGTTTTAGTTTCTTGATGGATTCGGAGATTTCATGCTGAGTAAAAGGGGCGTCGATGGCCGTCAATTGCTCAGCAGAAAGTTCAGGTAGATTAATACTTGATAAGAATTTTTGGATGTGGAGTTTGTCTGGCTGGGATGTATCTGGGTCGTACTTAAGATTGTATAGGGAAGAGAAATAATCTGCGAAATGATCCGCTATTTCTTTAGGGTGGTCGGAGATCATTCCGTTATATTTGATCCTATTAATCCTGTTCCTAACTCTTATGGCCTGGAATCTCTGGGCCATAAGCTTGGAAGGTTTGTTATATGAGGAGTAGAAATTCGCTTTCATCCTCTTGGCATACCTATCATAGTCTTCGAATAAAGCTGCTCTCAGCGCATTTCTGAGGTTGATAATCTCTGAATGCAGTTCTGAAGGAAAGGTGCCACTAATTTTTGTTGTGCATCTTCCTTATTCTTAAGATCCATTTGTAAATTATGGATCTTTTCCTTGTCCTGTTTTTTTTTTTTGGTTCAGTAAGCCTATCATCACTCCTCTTATAACGCATTTGTGGGCATTCCACAATGTGAACGGGCTCACATCTTCCGACTCGTTTTCCTTAAAATAGTTAGTGATGGCTTTCTCGATTTTTTCTCTGAAGATTGGGTTGTACAAAAGTGAGGAATTACATCTCCAGAGAAAGTCTCTCTTATGTGATAGACCAAGATCCACTTCACAGATTACAGGAGAGTGGTCTGAAAAGGACTTTGGTAGGATATCTATTCTCCTAAATCTGGAAATTGAAAAGTAATCGGTAAGGAATAGGTCGATTCTCGAAAAGGTCTTATGTACCTCTGAATAATGCGTATATTCCAATGATGAAGTGTTTATGCACCGAAAAACATCCAGGTATTCATGGCTGTGGAGCCATCCTTTTAAAACTGGGAAAGAAGACCTAGACCTTGCAGTAGAATCCAGCTGGGCGTCAGGGACAATATTAAAGTCTCCTACTACAATCACCACCCCCTTCTTAACCTCCTGGATTTTACTGTCAAGCTCGTTGAAAAATCTAATCTGAGCGTTTTGAGGCGCATAAACATTGATGATAGTAGTCAATTGATTATTGACCATGGCCACCAGTATTAAATATTTACCCTCTGGGTCTGAGTGAGTCTCGATGCTGCGGAAATCTAATGAGTTTTTGATAAGGGTAATAACCCCTCCCCTCTTTTTATCGTTTAGGGCTTCAAAGATATGAGAATAATTTTTATTTTCGAATCTTGGGTGACCTGACTTGGCAAGCTTGACCTCCTGTAAGCAAATGATCTCAGCTCTGCTTCTCTTGATCTCTCTCCATGTAGAGTGCCTCTTAACCGGGCTATTTAGGCCTCTCACGTTAAATGATAATATTTTAACCATTTTCTCCTAAGCAGTAATGCTAACAAACAGAAAAAACAAAACACACAAACTTAATAACCAACTAAACAGTCTTGTGAAGAATCCTCGAATTCGAAGGGTGTTCTCCTTAAATGGGAAAGTTCATGGATGGCATTAGAAGCCCCCTGCAAATAACACATTTACAAAGAATAAAGTACACAACTTCTTACCCCGGATTATCCCCAATTTTGTTCAGAGAGGAGATAAAGGACATACCATCTTGTGGTGTGAGTAATGAAACAATCCTGCCTCCTCTATTTACAAGTAATTTAGTTGGGAAGCCCCATCTGTATTGGATACCCATCCTGCGTAAAATTGAAGTGACTTCCCCAAAGCTCTTTCTTAGCTGGATTGTATCTTTGGACAAGTCAACGAATACTTTAATATGATCAAACGGGGGAGGGAGCTGCTTCTTGTCCCTCATAAAAGCTAGGAGTCTTTCTTTAGTGGGGTAAAAATGAAATCTTAGTATTGTATCCCTCGGAATATCTTCCAAAATGGATCTAGGTCTTGGTAACCTGTGTATCTTGTCAATCATTAGCTCAAGTTCCGGAGAATCCGGAAAGATTTTTTTAAGGATCCCCATAGTGTAGTTCTGTAAATTTGCCTGGCTTACTTTTTCAGAAATTCCCCTCAATTTAATGTTGTTCCGCCTACTGCGGTCCTCGATGTCAGCAAGCTTCATTCTTAGGTATTGCACCTCTTTTTGTGTATCTGCTTGCTGCTTCTGTAAAGAAGAAGAACTCTTTTCCAAGACAACAATTTTTTTATCGTGTTTATCAATCCGAGAATTGATAACTTCAAATTTGGCTTGTAAACGATTGGTATTTTCCTCCATTGTCAATCTAAGACTATTGTTTAGGGCGACTATTAGATCTTTCACGTAAGCTTGGGATACACCCTCATTGGAAGCTTGAATCCCTTCAATAGGGCATATTTTGGGTGCTTCCTCAGATAGCCTAGGCCTACTTCTATCTGGACTCTGAGTAGGAGAAGTGTCATGAAACTCCTCCTCAGAGTCAGACCAAGCTTTAATTATGTTTCTTTTTTTAGTGACAGTGGTATCCATATCAGCCTGAGTATCAATTATGTCTTGAATTTCTTTCAGCATGCTAGTATCATCTTTTAAGCCAATTTTATAGCCCTCCGCAGGCGGAGATGCGGGAGGGCTGATACAAATTGCCTCATCAAGATCAGTGATATCCTTCCTGACAGCAGATCTCAGTGCTGATTTGTATGATGATTTTTCCCCCTGAGTTTTTTTGTTACTTTTAGTACTAATTTTTAAAGAGGGGTAACCTTTCAACAAAGAGGAAAGAATCAAATACAATACAAAGTAACACAAGTGAATGATTAACCAAGCTACGCGTATTTTTTCTTTGAAATACAGCCTGCAAGACTTGCTGAAATAAAAGCTGTCAGGATAAGAAGACAGGAATGACTGAGCTCGCTGAATGATTTTAGCGAGTTTAGTTCCAAAAAGATAGGAAACGTCAGGCAAATGCAGACTTCTTCAAGAATGGGATTCCTCCTTAATGGAAAATTCCAGGAACAAACCAAGTTACCAGATGTTGAAGAACAAATAAGATCCTCCAGAAGAGAGATGAATCAAGATGTAGCTGGCGTCGCAATCCGGGACTCCAATAAAGCCTTTAAAGATTATGCGTCGTTGTTCGAGTCGCACTTGAGCTGTGCGATACTTTCTAGAACGCAGACTTGTTATGCGACTTTTTCCAAGCCGCAATCCTCCTTTGCGATGCTTTTAGTGACGCTATCCAAATTAGCGACTCCTTTCAGAGCGCAAAATCACTTTACTGCAACGGATTCACTTTACGGTAATGGCGGCGTTCACCGCTTACCTTCGTGGAAACCGACGATGCAGCTGCAGCACACGGGACGTCCCGGCTTCGGGTGAAGAGGTCTCGGACTCCGGTCCCTCCTGGAACTTGATTGAAGAAGACGTCTGCTTGATCCTGAGAAGACCACCGGCGCTGAAGATCTCCACACCGCTTCAGGCGATGGAGGAAGCCTCAGGGACGCCCAGGACACTGGAGACTGCAACGGTGAGTAAATTTCTTCTTTGTCTTCTTTATATCCAGATCTTCTTGCACCCGATGAAGTCAGGGGGCAAACCGCTCACTTTAGAAGGGGGGGGACAGGTCCCAAACCAGTGCTGGAGGCTCAGACAGGATGCGGCTGCACTGGGCTGCACAGGGCTACTCCAGGCCCCGGCTTCTCCCAAACGTAGCTTATTTCGTTGCTAAAGCAGGGGGCTTCAGGAGCCCAGCAGAAAGATGTCTGCTCACATCTAGCAGCAAACCACGCCCCCCCATTAATTATTATTCCCAGTTCATTCCCATTTCTCTACCTTGGTAGCTCCCTTGGTAGCCCTCACCAAGAAGGGAGCAAATCCCAAATTGTGGTCGGAAGAGGTCTCCAAGGCTTTCACTTCTATTAAGTCTCATTTTGCTAGCGCTCCCATCCTACATCGCCGCGATGTTGATAAGCCTTTTTTATTGGAGGTGGATGCCTCATCCGTTGGTGCTGGAGCAGTCCTCTTCGAAAAGGATGCTCAAGGTCGGTAGCATCCTTGCTTCTTCTTCTCTAAGACCTTCACATCAGCGGAGAGGAATTATTCCATCGGGGATAGGGAGTTGCTAGCCATGAAGTTGGCCTTCTCTGAGTGGAGACATCTGTTGGAGGGGGCCCGCTTTCCCTTCCAAGTCTTCACCGACCACAAGAATTTGGTGTATCTTCAGACAGCCCAGCGGCTTAATTTTCGCCAGGCCAGATGGTCCTTGTTCTTCTCCCGGTTTCATTTCACCCTACATTTTCTCTCGGGAGAGAAGAACATCCATGCCGACGCTCTCTCTGGCTCTGTGGTGTCCTCTGAGGAGGAAGAGGAGGAGCCTCATCTTATTGTCCCCACAGAGAGCCTGAGAACTGTGGCCCCAGTTTCGCTAGAGTCTGTGCCTCCGGGCAAGACTTTTGTGCCTACCAATTTGCGACCGGAGGTACTCTCTTGGGCACACTCGTCCAGGGTGGGTGGACACTTTGGGGCAAAGAGGACATCTGAGTTGCTGGCGAGGACATACTGGTGGCCGCATATGGTCCGTGACGTTGGGGACTATGTTCGGGCGTGTGTCTCCTGCTCCAAGAATAAGTCTCCTCGACAACAGCCAGCTGGGTTACTTTACCCTTTGCCGGTGGCAGACAGGCCCTGGGAGATGGTCGGGATGGACTTTGTGGTGGGCTTACCCAAGTCTCGGGGCTGCACCATCATTTGGGTAATCACCGATCATTTTTCCAAAATGGTGCACCTGGTGCTGCTACCACGGTTACCTTCAGCACGGGCCCTGGCAGAATTGTTTATTAGGCACATCTTCCGTCTAGCATGGTATGCCGGACAAAATTGTCAGTGACCGAGGGCCCAAGTTTGCGTCTCGGTTCTGGAGAGAGCTTTGTCGTCTACTCAGTATTGAGTTAAATCTCTCTTCAGCATACAATCCCGAGACGAATGGGTTAGTAGAGAGGGCCAACCAGACCTTGGTCACCTATCTATGACATTTTGTCTCAGTCAGGCAGGATGACAGGGCATCCTTGCTACTGTGGGCTGAGTTTGCTCTAAACAATGCTGTGGCTAACTCCACCGGACAGACTCTATTCCTCCTAAACTACGTTCAGCATTCGCGGGTTCCGGTGCCCATACCCGTTTCTTCTGCCGACTCGAGGGTGGCAGACTGGGCTGTGGAGGCACGGGACATTTGGGACCGTACCCAGGATGCCATTCAGGCGTCCAAGGAGAGGATGAGGTCCTCCGCCGACGCACATCGGCGCCCCGCTCCGACATTTGCTCCTGGGGACTTGGTGTGGCTCTCCGCCCCTAACATCAGGCTGTGAGTTGAGTCCACTAAGTTGGCACCCCGCTACCTGGGTCCTTTGAAAGTCCTTGAGCAGGTTAACCCTGTGGTATACCGTATGGCTCTTCCACCACGCCTGGGTATCTCCGACACCTTCCACGTATCACTCCTGAAACCCGTGCTCATGTCCCGGTTTTCCGAGTCATCTGCCGGACATCGGGTTCGTCTACGGACGACCATGAGGTGAACACCATCGTAGGGTGTAAGGTGATACAGGGCAAAAGATTTTATTTGGTGGATTGGAGGCATTATGGGCCTGAGGATAGGTCCTGGGAGCCTGCCGAGCACGTTCACGCTCCGCAGCTCATCGCTATCTTTGAACGCAGCAAGGCCCAAAGAAGGGGGGTCCCTAGGAGGGGGGGTAATGTTGGGGATCGAGTTCCCGCTTCTGCACAAGGGGAATCTCGAGCCATTCCTGCTGCCGTCTCCCATCCGTCTCCGGCCGCAATGGATTCTGCTCAGCAGAGACGTCGGTCCCAGCGTCTCGCCCAGTCTGCCACTGTGCAGAGGATTACTGCTGCCTCTCCAGGTTCTGCCATGTTAGCCAGTACTGGTCAGCGGCGAGCAGACGTCCTTAAGACTAAGTCCTGCATTTCCCCTTCTGAGCATGCCCAGGGTAAGATCTGTCATTGGAGATCAGGGGTCACATGCTTAGGTACTGCAGCAGCCCCTATTGGTCCGCCAGGAAGGTATTGAAACTACATGTGTTCTGAAACAGTTTCCTATTGGTCCTTTTCTGGCAGGCCCTGTAGTTGCTGCTATAAAAGGGTTGTATGACCATGCGGCCATGCGCTAGTATCAACTGCATTATGTGCTTTGCGCCAGTGTGATCTTGCATGCATGTGTTAGGGCTTGGCTGAAATAAGCCCCTAGAATACCGGCACCTCCGGTGAGGAGACTTGTATGCACGTGTTTAGGGCTTGGCTGAAATAAGCCCCTAGAATACCGGCTTCTCCTGTGAGGAGATTGTCTGATTGCGTTGCTGATTGCGTTACTACGGACTGCTGTACGCACAGCAGTTGTCTGTGCATCCCTGTGGAGTTAACAGGACACAGTCCATATCTCTGCGTCTCTACCTTAGCGACACTGTGGTGTAACAGAGTTCGCTTATACCGCCATATAGTGCCACAGTATCTATAGTTGCGACTCTGTGAAGTAACAGAGTTCGCCATACCGCCATCTTACTAGCAGCAGGCTTGCCTGCACGGTGGACCCCGGGCTGCGAACGCACTTATTATTTATATTTATTTTGTGCCTTCCGCTAGCCTTAACATGTATTTTGCGTAAGTGCTGGATTCAGAGCCACACAGCTCAGTAATGTCGTGTACTGTCCTTTATGCTGCTGCTACTTCTGATTGTGTGCAAAAGAAAAAAAAAGCTCTAATCCTTCTCTCTGACTGCTTTGTATGGAAAATATGTAGGGTGTGACTCATTAAGGCTGGTGTTGTTCACACCAATCTTAACCCCTTTCCTACATATGACGTACTATCCCATCCAGGTGACCTGGGACTTAATTCCCAATGATGGGATAGTACGTCATAGGCGATCAGCTGCGCTCCGGGGGGAGCGCAGCTGATCGCGGCCGGGTATCAGCTGATTATCACAGCTGACACCCGGCACTATGTGCCAGGAGCGGTCACGGACCGCTCCCGGCACATTAACCCCTGGCACACTGCGATCAAGCAGGATCACAGTGTACCAGGGGCACAGGGAAGCATTGCGCAGCGCAATGTGATCGTGCTGTTCTGAGGGCTTCCTCCCTGCAGGACCCCGGATCCAAGATGGCTGCAGGGTCGTTCCGGGATCTGCAGGGACAAAGTAAAAATGTAAAAAAAAATAAAAATAACGTGTAAAAAAAAAAAATCCAAAATAAAGAAAAAAAAATATTCCCCAATAAATTCATTTCTTTAATGTAAAAAAAGCAACACAACAATAAAAGTACAAATATTTAGTATCGCCACGTCCGTAACAACCCGCCCTATAAAACTGTCCCACTAGTTAACCCCTTTAATGAAACCCTTAAAAAAAAACAAGGCAAAAAAAATGCTTTATCATCATACCGCCGAACAAAAAGTGGAATAACACGCAATCAAAAAGACAGATATAAATAAATATGGTACCGCTGAAAACGTCATCTTGTCCCGCAAAAAACGAGCCACCACACACTATCATCAGTGAAAAAATAAAAAAAGTTATAGCTCGCAGAATAAAGCGATGCAAAAACAATTATTTTTAATATATTATTGTTTTTATTGTATAAAAGCGCCAAAACATAAAAAAATTATATAAATGAGGTATCACAGTAATTGTACTGACCCAAAGAATAAAACCGCTTTATTGATTTTACCACACGCCGAACGGTATAAACGCCCCCCCCCCCAAAAGAAATTCATGAATTGCTGGTTTTTGTTCATTCTGCCTCCCAAAAATCGTAATAAAAAGTGATCAAAAAATGTCAAGTGCCCAAAAATGGTAGCAATAAAAACGTCAACTTGTCCCGCAAAAAAAAAGACTTCACATGACTCTGTGGGCCAAAATATGGAAAAATTATAGCTCTCAAAATGTGGTGATGCAAAAACTATTTTTTGCAATAGAAAGCGTCTTTTAGCGTGTAACAGCTGCCAAACATAAAACCCCGATATAAATAGTAAATCAAACCCCCCTTTATTATCCCCTTAGTTAGGGAAAAATAATAAAATTTTAAAAATGTATTTATTTCCATTTTCTGGTTAGGGTTGGGCTAAAGTTAGGATTAGTGTTAGGGTTGGGATTAGGGTTGGGGGTGTGTTAGGGTTAGGTTTGTGGTTAGTGTTGTGGTTAGGGTTATGGTTAGGGTTGGGAATAGGGTTAGGAGTGTGTTGGGGTTAGGGTTGGAGTTAGAATTGGGGGGTTTCCACTGTTTAGGCACATCAGGGGCTCTCCAAAAGCGACATGGAGTCTGATCTCAATTCCAGCCAATTCTGCGTTGGAAAAGTCAAACGGTGCTCCTTCCCTTCTGAGCTCTGCCATGCGCCCAAACAGTAGTTTACCCCCACATGTGAGGTATCAGCGTACTCGGGACAAATTGCACAATAACTCTTGTGGTCCAATTTCATCTGTTACCCTTGTGAAAATAAAAAATTGGGGGCGAAAATTTAATTTTTGTGGAAAAAAATATGATTTTTTATTTTTATGGCTCTACATTATAAACTTCTGTGAAGCACTTGGGGGTTCAAAGTTCTCACCACACATCTAGATAAGTTCCTTTGGGGGTCTAGTTTCCAAAATGGGGTCACTTGTGGGGGATTTCAACTGTTTAGGCACATCAGGGGCTCTCCAAAGGCGACATGAAACCCACAGACCATTCCATCAAAGTCTGCATTACAAAACCTTACTATTTCTATTCCGAGCACCAACAAGTGCCCACACAGTAGTTTTCTCCCACATATGGGGTATTAGCGTATGCAGTACAAATTGGACAACAACTTTGGGGTCCAATTTCTCCTGTTACCCTTGGGAAAATAAAAAATTGGGGACTAAAAGATAATTTTTGTGGGAAAAAAAATAGGATTTTTAATTTTCATGCCCAGGCATTATAAACTTGTGTGAAGCACTTGGGGGTTCAAAGTGCTCACCACAGGTCTAGATAAGTTCCTTAGGCGGTCTAGTTTCCAAAATGGGGTCACTTGTTGGGGTTATCCACTGTTTAGGCACATCAGGGCTCTGCAAACTGAACATGACACCCATCAAAGTTTGCATTCCAAAATGTCATTACTTACTTTCCGAGCCCTGCCGTGCACCCAAACAGTATTTCCCCCACATATGGGGTATCAGCATACTCAGGACAAATTGGACAACAACTATTGGGGTCCAATTTCCTTGGGAAAAATTGGGGACTAAAAAACCATATTTGTGGAATTTTTTTTTCACACCCAGGCATTATAAACTTTAGTGAAACTCTTGGGGGTTCAAAGTGCTCACAAAGATTTAGATAAGTTCCTTAGGGGGTCTAATTTCCAAAATTGTGTCACTTGTGGGGGTTTCCACTGGTTAGGCACATCAGGGGCTCTCCAAACGCGACATGGCATCCAGTCAATTCTGCATTGAAAAAATCAAACGGCGCTCCTTTCCTTCCGAGCTCTGCCATGCACCGAAACAGTGGTTTATCCCCACAAATTGGGTATCGGTGTACTCAGGACAAATTGCACAATAACTGTTGAGGTCTTGTTACCCTTGGGACAATAAAAATTGTTGTGAAAAGATCATTTTTGTGGAAAAAATATGATTTTTTAATTTTACGGCTCTACATTATAAACTTGTATGAAGCACTTGGGGGTTCAAAGTGCTCACCACACATCTAGATAAGTTCCTTAGGGGGTCTAGTTTAAAAAATGAGGTCACTTGTGGGAGGTTTCCACTGTCTAGGCACATCAGGGGCTATCCAAACGAGACATGGCGTCTAATCTCGATTCCAGCCAATTTTGGTTTGAAAAAGTCAAATGGCGCTCCTTCCCTTCCGAGCTCTGCCGTGTGCCCAAACAGTGGTTCCCCCCCATATGGGGTATCAGCGTACTCAGGACAAATTGGACAACAACTTTTGTGGTCTAATTTCCTTGGGAAAAGACAAAAATTGGGGACTAAAAAATAATTTTTGTGGAATTTTCTTTTTCACACCCAGGCATTATAAACTTTAGTGAAACACTTGGAAGTTCAAAGTGCTCACAACAGATCTAGATTAGTTCCCTACGGCGTATAGTTTCCAAAATGGTGTCACTTGTGGGGGGGTCTCCACTGTTTAGGCTCATCAGGGGCTCTCCAAACGCAACATGGCGTCCAATCTCAATTCCAGCCAATTTTGGTTTGAAAACTTCAAACGGCGCTCCTTCCCTTCCGAGCCCTACCGTGCGCCCAGACAGTGGTTTTCCCCCACATTTGGGGTATTGCCGTACTCAGGAGAAATTTTACCACTATCATGAATTAAAATATGTCACGAGAAAACAGTCTCAGAATTGCGACGATCCGTTGAAGTGTTCCAGAGTTATAACTTCGTAAAGAGACAGTGGTCAGAATTGTAAAAATTGGCCCGGGCTTTAATGTGCAATCAACCCTTGGGAGTAAAGGGGTTAATAAAGTCCTTCCTGGAATACACTTGCCTGATTCCTTAAGCATCATGTGCTGCCTAATGAATCAGATATGTCTGAGATCCAGTGTGTGCCTTCCCCAGAAATGTACACCAGCAAATGACGCCACTTTATCGGAAAAACTTCTCAAGAGTCTTCTCCCACCAGCTGAGACAGAATCAGAAATAAGAGAAATCCTGTTGAAAAGTGCAGAATATAATGAATGGAAATAGTGTTATTCCTCATTTATAAACATGACTGCTTCTTGTAAAAAGTAATCTGAAAAATCAGTTCTGTTTTAAAACTTTCCCAGCATCCGTTTTACAAGTATGGAAAAAGCAAGGAGCAGGCGCATGGAGCGGGCTCAGATGCCGAGCCTGCACAATTCCCAGCACATAATTGCTGATGCATAGTCATTCTCTGACTCTGCTGTGTAGTTATATGTCACTGTCTATCTCAAGCACACTGAAAATGCTGCTGTCAATCAGCCTCCTATGATGCAGTCAGCTGATGGGTGGTCATACAACTTAGGGTCTGTTGAAGACCCTCATGCCTGCAATAAATTTGTTCCATTGAAGCTCATCAAGCAGCTCAACTTCACAAGAATCTGTAATGTTTACAATATGATGCAATACTGTATTACAACTTGGAAGCGATCAGACAACTATAGGTTCAAGTTTCTTTTGGAGACTGAAAAAAATGTAAAAAAAGTTCTGCTTCTGGAAGGTGTTAACTTGGTCTAACACAGTCATGCATATCATGACAGCAGAAGGTTAAAAAAGGAACAAACTGCTCTAGCCCAAAGCACTAACTTAAAGGGAATCTGTCAGTGGTTTTTGTTGTGTAATCTGAGACCAGCATTATTTAGGGGCTGAGACCCTGATTCCACTGATGAGTCACTGAGCACGTTGTGTGTTGCAGTTTTAATAAAATCAGTGTTTTATCAACAGGAGATTTTCACTGGAGGACTAGGTGTTTTGTGCCAAGTAGTCCTCCTGTTGTGTAACCTTGACCCCAGCATTGATTAGCAGCTTTCTGTCAATGTAGAGTGCACACAGAAAGATGCCAATCAGTGGTGTGTGCGGGATATACAGGGCTCATCATTCTGAGCACTGCCAGATCTGTAGCAGAGAAAACAGAGATTTTTTTTATCAAAATGACAACATGCAGACGTGCTAGTGACAAGTTGCTGGAAACAGACTCTCCGCCTCTACATCATTCTGTCATCAGATTACACAGCAAAACCCTAGTGACAGATTCCCTTTTAACAGAGTATAAATCCTCATGAGAAAAAGTAATCTTCTCATACCGAGCACAACAAGACTATCTTAAGTATTGAATGGCTGATATATTACCTGAAATAATTTCTAAACAAAAAAGTGACCAGACTTTCTCCATGATTTAGAATATGACCATATAGCAGAAATCCGACCAAGAACACAGGACTCTACCTTTTTATGGTCTTCTCCCTTTTGGACAGGAAAGTCTTGTAGTTGGCTTAGAACGTCATGACTACATTTTAGTCCATTTTCGCTATGTATCTATCTTGAATTCAAGACCAGATGCACTTCTCCTGACCATAACTTGAAATTGGGTTAGGAAACCAGTGGTCAATCCAGAAATTGTGATCTGTACTTAAGAGTTAAAGCATACCTATGTGAATCCAGAGCCTACATTTTTTGCCCCTTTCCAAATCTTTCCTCTTCGCGTGTACGTGTCTTTAGGACATTGGTATGGAGCAGATTAGGACTGAGGAAGCAATGGACATCACAAGTATTGATTAGTATTTTGGTGTTTAAAAAAAGTCGATTCCTTTTTGTATTTTTTTCTTTGTTAATGTTATTGGATCAATATTGACTTTTAAGATTGCTACCCCTCATTAGGTGGTGCTATTCTCTGAAGAAGTTGTTTGTATATTTTAAATTCCTAGAGGACCATGCTAAGGCCCATAAGTCTCCTTACTCTGGCTTGATGTAATGTTCCCCCTTAGATTCTGTTCCTGGTAGCAATTATCTCTTATATGTCCTGCTTTCTTGAAAGAACCAAAATTGGTAATGAATTGTCATACATATTCCTTTCTAGAGCTATTCATGACTCCAATAATAAAAGTGATCCCAAACCCAATTTCAAAAGAAGAAAATGTGACCCTTAAATGTGAGACTAGTCTCCATCCCTCCAGACTGAAAGAAGAACTACAATTTGCTTTCTACAAAGGAGGACAAATCCTCCAACAATTCAGTATCAATGACACCTGTGATGTCTACGTCGTTCAAACGAAGGATTCTGGAAGATACTCATGTGACGTAATAACTGTAGATGGCCGAGTAAAGAAGAGAAGTTTGGAGAAAATAATCCAGAGAGAAGGCGAGTAAGGACACTGGTTATGTGTTCTATGTGCGACAACTTGTTTTTGATTTATTCTTCTTCCATCTATTTTTGAGCCAATGTTATATCTGAGACTTTCTATGGGACCAAAATTGTCATAGTAGAAAGACACAAGGAAAAATGCAACCCCGTATTAATGGAGAAACTCGTAGCACAAAACTGAGTCTATGAAAAAGAATTAGTAGCACCCAAAGGGTGACAGAAATCACAACTTAATTTACTCCTGTTCATCTAAAATAATATTTAATCTCCTTCATTGGGCCATTTACATTAGAAAAATGGAGGAGCTGAAATGCTACTCACATGTGTGAACATTTGCTATCTAGAACCAAGTCTTGGCTGAACAAATGTGTAAATGGATTATGAATCTGATCAAGTAGAACTGTCAAAAATAAGTGTGTCCTTCCTATGGTCAGCTTAAGAAAACTTTTTTTCATGTAAATGTTCCAGTTATGTTCTTTTATCTTTATCATTTTTTTCTTTTTTGCAGGCTACACAAAAAAATAAGTGCTTAATCTGTATTTTAGCATTCCGTAAAGTGCACGTAATGATCACTAAATAATTCATCTTCTATCATATAAAATGGATGATTGAAAAAAATAAAAATAGCCAAGTGAAAAAAAAAATCTAATCTCGAGGTCATCAGAAGGATTGCTTCACATATCACTTTGTATTCTTATATGCTTGTTTCATATTGGCACCATCAATAAAATGTTATTTTTCAAAATGACAATATTTTTGACCAATCCATGGGCTACATCATAAATGTCTGGTAGATGCTGGAACCACCTCTGGCTGCTACTATCTTCAGTGCAGGTGTCCCTTTACCCTGGTGGTGTGGCTGCACATGCCCAGATCTCTACATTAATTTCTTACAAACAACATTCATCTGTTTTTGGAATTCCCACAGAAGTAAATGATGACCGTTGAGCATGCACCCACCTGTCTGTTCACAGCAGCCATGACATTCCTACATGTCTGGAGACCCCTGTACTGGAGATGGGTAAGGACTATCCTGTAGATCGGAAGATTTGCCACCTTATTTCATCAATATAAAATCTTCATTTTTTTATGTTTCTCTAATACAGACTTTCTTTTTTCCATCATGAAATGCAGCATAAAACCAAATGTATGCCCGTCTTTGCTTTTTATACATGGAAGGAACCCAGAATGTTAAAAGAAGCCCAGAACAGTCTTTGTTTTGTAAGGTTGATATTTCCTTCTATTAATGTAAAATTCCTTTGAATTTGGTTATGAAATTTGATTTGCATTGAAATTATCCATTCATTATTCATATTATTATTGGATCGGAATCTGATGTTCTTTACAACGACTGTGTGTCTTTCCATATGAAAGAAAAAAATACTCCCCTCGCTGCTTACTTGTCCTGCCATTGTAGCCCCCATCTGGTCTTCTGACACCAGGCATCTGACTTCCTCTTCAGCTCTTTCAACAATTTTGGAAGCCACCACGACTTTTATCGGCTGAGACCTAATCAGAGGCCTGTTTGTTCTGGAAAACTTGGCTCAGAATGAAGATGCTGAAATAGTTCAAGGAAATGTTGCGCACAGGATTAATGGGAGCTGCAGTCATGGGATAAGTGAGTGACAAAGTGAGAGTTTTCTCACATCCCTTTCAGGCTGCCAATTAGCTGAATTTGAACCAAACAGATTGTAAAAAAATATAATGGGTCAGATCTGAACTACTTAACAGAATAACCTGGAGGGCAGAAATAGTACTGGCGGAAGTATTGCTCAAGTAAGCGAAGTGGGTCTGGCAGGTGCAATCCATTTAGTTTCCAGCTGAGAAAGATAAAACGGGTGTAATAAAATTGAATGATAGGGCAAAAGGCGAGGTATGTGAATGTTCTGAGGGCCTATTGGGGACTTATTTGAAAAATGAGGTGAAGATAAAAATTTGACTAGATGAATACCTGAAGATATTCCTGCTGCTATGACTTGAAAAATGCAATCTTGATAAAGGAAAAAATATGACAGTAAAAAAGAGGAGGAAGAAAAACATAGATGGTGTCTTATTTCGCGGACTATTATACATTGGCTGCAGGCATTTGCAATTTTAGCAAGCATAGTGGCAGATAAAGCTCCTCAATCCTGAGAACTGTTCTCTGCATTTTTGCTATATGGGTTCAATTGGGGGGTACATAGGATTTATGGGGTTCAGACCTGGCTCTTTTATGATGAGCAATTTCATCAGAGGAAGACAGTACATTCAAGTATTAGGTGGGACCAGAAGGATATTAGACTGTGGTTGAAGGTGATGTCTGCATATAGGTTTGGGCAGTCCTTTCCCAGGTGTTGGCGTAGTCAGTCGAGAACTGGAGGAGACACTGGTCATGCGGCACAGCAATTAAAAGATAGGCTTTGAGCATGTTGGCAATTTAATGAAGGGCAATGCAAGTATGGAGCTAATTGTTAATTTTAACATGTGTGCTCACACTGTAATGGAACATCACATGGGGTGGCAAGATGCTTTAAGAAGGAAAAGGGGCAACAATAGTAGCTAAGGGGAAGAGTCTGGTGAATCTTCACTTGATGGTCCCCTTACTAAATAGATTCCCGGATAGGGATAAAGCAGTTATCATTAGCAAATGTTTTCAGGAGGGTTTCAGAATCTTCTCACCCAGGCACTACGTTCCTTTTTCTTTAAAAAATGAAAGGTCTGCTTTAGGTAAATGGAGCGACCGCCAGGGCAGTGCGGATACTCGGTACCGAGCTGCTTCCCAAAGGGGCAGTGTCACGGCAGCAGTCACCCGGTCCATGGCCCTGGGTGTCCAATAAAAGGGGAATTTGATGAAAAGGGAAATTAAAGAGTTTGTAATAAAGTGTTCATGATGCCACCTGTGGTACTCGGCAATAAAGATGTTAGCCAACGCTGCAGATTCAGTCCTCTGGGACAGTTGGTGATGCAGCAGAGTTGGTAAAGCTCCCAATAGGTGGAGCTAAGTCTAAGGGCAGATGTAATATAAGGTGGATGGTAATGATGTAGTATTTGGCAAGTGATGTAGCAGTGCTGAGTGGGTGTTGTAGGAAGAACTTGAGAAGACACAGTCAGGTGCAGTTTCCAATGCTTTACTCACAGTTCTGGCTGCAGCACAGATGCCCGCTTGGTGCCGTGTTCTCCAGGTGAGGGGTCCAGCAAACTCCCAGGTAGTTCAGGATACACCTTTCCAGGACTCCCTTCAATATGTTCCTTTCTTGGCTGTCTCACTGTGCTGACTTTCCGCCCTTCCTTCCTGTCCAGCACCTCACAGTCAGTGTCCCAAGCCAGTAGCCACAGATCTTGTCAGATGACATCCTCTCTGTGTCCCCTTGCTCCCTTATGGCTACCATTTCGGAGAAGATAACTGTGGCTTGTAGCTGAAGTACCTAAAAGTGCCCCTGCCTCCGCCTTGCTAACTGAGTCCCGAAGTTCTCCACTAGTCTCGGGGGCCAGTACCCCACTGTGACCTGGTCCCTTCACTATTGGATCGGGCCCCACTGATGGACTACTCACTATCCATGCCCATAGGACCTCTTCTATCCTTCCAAAAGCTTCTTTCTGCCTCATGCTTAATTCTATCTTTCTGCGTCTGGGGCCAAGCTCCTCTCCGCTTGAGCTCCCCTCACACTCTCTGACTCTACAGTCTCGCTCCCACTTTCTAAGCTTCACTCCCTTCCTTCTACTTTCTCCACACACTTTCACAACACCCGTTCCTATCCAGACTGGGATGAGACCATCCTCACATAGGGTATGTCTAGGGTGCCCGGTTGCTATAGTCTGTGCTGGGTGCAGGTGATGGACTACTGGCTAGTGATGGGCGAGCACTAAAATGCTCGGATGCTCATTGCTTGGGTCGAGCAAATTAGAATACTCAGGTACTCGGACTGAGCAACGAGCCCAATGTAAGTCTATGGGAGACCCGAGTATTTTTGCCACGAGCCACCCGGGGGTCCTTTTAAGGTCTAAATGCATCTGAAAATGATGGAAACACTGCTCAAATAACACAGGGACATCATGGGGATCGCCCCTGTAAGCCTTCCCGACTCTTAGTTCACAGCTTTAGACAATGTTGTCAGAGTTTCATGCCATTTTTACTGATGCACCAAAAAACACACCAAAATGAAACTAAAATGGATTTTGCAGGGAAATATGTTAAGGTACATCCTTTCCAGGTTAATGACTTGTATATAAGGCAAAATAATTAACCCCAGACCAAAATTTCCTCCACTACTTGGGCTATGTTCAGAAGCAGCGTTTTTGAAGCCTTTTTCAACTTTAACATTGTTTTCAACCAAAACAAATGCATTCACTGGGAAATGTCATTGTTACATTTACCAACCCTAGCTGGCTATGTGGTGTGTGGCACATAAGCAGACATATCTTGTTTCATTTATGAATAAGGGACAATTAAAGTCACAGAGCCTATTTTTACAGCGGCATCAGGAAGTATTAATCTGCTTAAAGGGCTATTATTAAACAGTGGGTCTCCTAAACTGTTATAGCCTATGTAGTGAGTGGATGGGCTGCCAAGAATTACAACGCACCCCAATACTCCTTTCACGAGATGTCCAGGAGGGCTTCCATAAAAAATGTTGCATTGAATGCAAGGCCTGCCCTGCTACCAAGTCATATGCACCCCAATAAGCCTTTGAACCCACATACTGGATGGGCACAGGAAGATCCACTTTACATTATTCATTTTGTTCTCCCATTCCCTTTCCTTATGCATTGACTGCAAGGCCTGCCCTGCTACCAAGTCATATGCACCCCAATAAGCCATTGAACCCACATACGGGATGGGCCCTGGAAAATCCACTTCACATTATTTATTTTGTACTCCAATTCTGTTTTCTTATGCATTGAATGCAAGGCCTGCCCTGCTACCAAGTCCTATGAACCCAAATAAGCCTTTGAAACCAGGCACTGGATGGGCCCTAGAAAATCCACTTCACATTATTCATTTTGTCCTCCAATTCTGTTTTTTTGCATTGACTGCAAGGCCTTCCCTGCTACCAAGTCATATGCACCTCAATAAGCCTTTGAAACCAGGCACTGGATGGGCACAGGAAGATCCACTTTACATTATTCATTTTGTTCTCCCTTTCCCTTTCCTTATGCATTGACTGCAAGGCCTGCCCTGCTACCAAGTCATATGCACCCCAATAAGCCATTGAACCCACATACGGGATGGCCCCTGGAAAATCCACTTCACATTATTTATTTTGTACTCCAATTCTGTTTTCTTATGCATTGACTGCAAGGCCTGCCCTGCTACCAAGTCATATGCACCACAATAAGCCCTTGAACCCACACACTGGATGGGCACAGGAAAATCCACTTCACATTATTCATTTTGTACTCCCATTCTGTTTTCTTATGCATTGACTGCAAGGCCTGCCCTGCTACGAAGTCACATGCACCCCAATAAGCCCAATCCACCATTGCAAGAAACATGGAGGAGGGCCTCTTAATAAAAAATGTCCCATTAAAAAGGAGCTGGTCCTTAGACTTGTAATGGCCATTCCCTATGTGTATTGGCTGTCCAACATTTTCCCCTGTGAGGTACACCTCATCATTTTCCATAACAAGTATTTTACACCCAGCAAAAACACCCACCCTTGTTAGGATTTTGACACTGGCTGTAGCAGCATGGAACACGTTAACCCTGGTGATCTAGTGGCGGTGGATAATGAGCCGTGGAAGAAGGCCTGATTAAAAACTAGGCCCAATTTAAAGGAGCGTGTTTCCTATAATTGGAATGCCCATACACTAAGTGTGTTGGCTGGTCTACATTTTCCCCTGTGGGGTACACCCCAACATTCTCCATAACAAGTATTTAACACCCAGCTGTTATGAATGTGCTAGAGATGGTTTCTGAGCAGAGGCTCCCTCTGGTGGTTACAGACAGTACTGAACCTTTCAGCGAGAAATTACAATCTGGGATAACTGACTGGTCTGATATAAGGGAGGTTCCCTCCCATGATGGTTGCCGGTGATCAATTGTTCTTGTCTCAATTGGTTCCTGGTTCATTTGGAAGTTTGCTGTGTCTTGCCTGCATCTTCTGCTATGAGATAAGATATTTTCTGCTTTTATTTTTGTGCTTCCTTTTTGCATAGTTCCCTGCAATTCTGTGGAGGTCAGCCAGGTCCCCTCCGGGGGCTTGTGCTCCTCTCAGTTTATCTGAAGCCACTGTTATTTGTTCATTTGTTTTTTCCTGTTTTTTCAGTGGCTGCGGCTTAGTTTTGTTACACCAGAGATCTGATTTAGGTGTTAGAGATCGTGTGATCTCAGGTGTTTTTGCAATCAGAAGAGTTGGTATCTTTTAGGGGTTTTTTTGGATTGCAGTGACAATCCTTTCCTGTACTTTTCTGTCTAGACAGATTGGGCCCCAGCGTTTGCTCATTCTATTTTCTGTCTGTGGCCGTGCTTCTTCTTGTCTAACCGCCATTACATGTTTGGGGGCTTCCTATTTTCTTTGGGGATCTGCTACGGGGCAGATAGCTTTCCTCTTTCTGTCTTTAGGTGTAGTTATCTCTCAGGCTGTGACGAGGCGTCTAGGATCAACGTAGGAACGCTCCACGGCTACCTCTAGTTGTGTGGTTAGTTCAGGTTACTGCAATTCAATAGGTTCCAGCCTCTCTGGTGTATTGCCGTATTTGCTTTTTCTCCTCAGCTACCAAAACACAACACCCAGCATAACCACCCATCCTTGTTAGAAATTCGACACTGGCTGTAGCAGCACGGAACACGTTAACCCTGGTGATCTACTGGCAGCGGCTGATTAGATGTGGCGGCAGGGCCGGCGTCAGCACCCGGCACACCTGGGCAAGTGCCGGGGCCCTGAGCAGGCGGGGGGCCCACTCGCCGTCTGGCACCCCCCCTCCTTTAGCGGAGGAGAGCGGTGTCAGCGCCGCCACTGGGCCCCCCCCCCGCTTGCTCAGGGCCCCGGCATCAGATGGCACAATACTTACCTCTCCCGTGCCTCCGCTGCCGCAGCTCCGGGCTCCGGGGGGCGCCGGCGCTTCCTCTCACAGCAGGCTGCTGAATGACGTCATCATTCAGCGGCTGGCTGTGACAGAGAGCGTGGACGCTGGACGGGTAAGATGTGTGTGTGTGTCTCTCTGTGTGTGTGTGTCTGTGTGTATGTAGTGCGGTGCTTTGTGTGTGTGTGTGTGTGTGTGTATGTGTGTGTGTATGTTTGTGAGAGAGTGCTTGTATGCTGTCTGTGTGTGATGATGGGCAGGCATTGCTGATAATGGGGAGGCATTGATGATGATGATGGGGAGAAGATGATGATAGTGGGCAGGCATTGATGATAATGGACAGGCATTGACGATGGGGAGGAGATGATGATGATGGGCAGGCATTGATGATGATGGGGAGGAGATGATGATGATGATGATGGGCAGGCATTGATGATAATGGGGAGGCCATGATGATGATGGGGAGACAATGATGATGATAAGGAGGCAATGATGATGATGAGGAGGAAATCATGATGATAATGGGGAGTCTTTCCACAGCGCCCTTTCCTGAGCCGTAAAAGTGCAGAACGCAGTACAGCGCAGAGGAGAGCTCCATATTTTGTATGGAACATTATATGGGGACCAGTATCCTGTATGGAGCATTACATGGGGACCAGTATCCTGTATGGAGCATTATATTGGGTCCAGTATTCTGTATGGAGCATTATTTTGGGTCCAGTATCCTGTATGGAGCATTATATGGGGACCAGTATCCTGTATGGAGCATTATATTGGGTCCAGTATTCTGTATGGAGCATTATTTTGGGTCCAGTATTCTGTATGGAGCATTATATGAGGGGTGACATCCTGCATGGGGTATTATATGGGTGATGAGGGGGAGACTGTGGTGCCCATAATATTGTATGGAGGACTGTACTGTCCAGTCTGTTCTGTGCGCTGTGAGGATTTGGCGGTTTTTGAGCTATTGTACAATTTACAATAGGCATCAGTCATGTAATGGAAGAAGTGAAGTGTTTGGCATTGTACTTTACCCATATTTCTCTGCAGTATCTGTGTATTATGAATCGTGGTCTGTGTTAAAGGGGCCCACTGAGACTCTTTCGCCCGGGGCCCATAAAAACCTGGAGCCGGCCCTGTGTGGCGGAAGGCCTGATTAAAAGCTAGGCCCAATTTAAAGGAGCGGGTCTCCTACACTTGGAATGCCCATACAATAAGTGTATGGGCTGGCAAGCATTTTCTCCTGTGGGGTACACCTCAACCTTTTCCATAACAAGTATTTAACACCCAGCAAAACACCCACCCTTTTTAGGATTTTGACACTGGCTGTAGCAGCACGGAACATGTTAACCCTGGTGATCTACTGGCAGCAGCTGATTAGATGTGGAGGAAGGCCTGATTAAAAACTATGCCCAATTTAAAGAAGCCGGTCTCCTAGACTTGGAATGCCCATACTCCAAGTGTGTTGGCTGGCCAACATTTTCCCCTGTGGGGTACACCTCAACCTTTTTTTTAACAAGCATTTAATACCCTGCAAAAACACCCAACCTTGTTAGGATTTTGACTCTGGCTGTAGCAGCACGAAACACGTTAAACCTGGTGATCTACTGGCAGCGGATGATGAGATGTGGAGGAAGGTCTGATTAAAATCTAGGCCCAATTTAAAGGGGCGGGTCTCCTACACTTGGAATGCCCATACACTGAGCAGGCAAACATTTCCCCTTGGGGTGTACATATTTTTTGTATGTTGGTGACAGGCATCCTAATACTCTGGCTGAAACATAGATTGTCCAGAGCATGACTGAATACTTTCACCCTGGTGTTCAAGTGGTGGTGGACGGTGTGGATGAGGAGAAGGAGGAGGACACCAATTAGCCAAAATCAGGAAGCGTATATCCATGTTTGGCTTTGAAGAGGTGCATTGGAATACACATCCCAAAATACACTACAGTGAAGTTTAGGCTTCGCTGTCACCATTTGATGGTGTCAAGAAGTCAGGCCCAATCCATCCTTTGTTCATTATTATAAAAGTCAGCCTGTCTGCATTTTCCGTAGAAAGGCGAATGCGCTTATCTGTGATAATGCCACCAGCAGCACTAAAAACAGGACCTCCAAGGCATAGAGAGCCAGCTCATGCCACGTGTCCAACTTGGATACCCAATAATTAAAAGGCACAGAGGAATCACGGAGGACGTTGGTACGGTCAGCAAGGTACTCCCTCAGCATCATAGAGAAGATTGCATTCCTTGTCAGATTATCCAGATTGCCTAGTGTCACTAGCCAGTAATGACTGATACCCAATATTTTGACAATACGAGGGTCACAGAAAAGACAGCGCAACATAAAGTCAGCAATTCGTGCCAGACTGGTAACAGGCAAGCATTCCGTGTCCTCAACAAGATGACCGCATATGGCGAGTAGGTGGGATTTTCTTACCTTGTTACCGCCCACTGCTTTCTCCCCACCAACCGCTGACCCGTTCCTCCAAAATAAAAACATTGCACATAAATTCTTTGGATTATATAGGCCACAGCATCCATTTTATTAACAAAACATACATAAAAATACATACAATAAAATAAATAAACACTTCAAATATCTGAGGGGAGGGTTCTTGGAGCTAAAGATCTGGCTTTACTAATAATATACTAAACAAAATTTGACCACCATGTTACCCTCAGCCGTAAACCACCAGCTCGAGGGCACCAAACAACCCATTCAGGGATGACAAAAACCACCATGAGCTCCCAGGGCAAAACCCCGTCCAGAGCCCATACCAAAAGCCAGATCACCCCACCTCATTTAAATGCCCTCAATTTCCTCAAAAAATTCCATCCCTGAATCATAACCACTCCAAGAACCCCCACCCCCCGCCCCAAGCCACTGCGACGATGTTAAACTCCACTAAACGCTGCGAAAAAACCCAGTAAATCATGGCCTACTTCCAACTCCTTCGAAAAACCCCTGAAAAGAAAAAACTCCCTGCAGTTCACGAAAGAAAGAGGGAGGGTGGGTGGGCTTCTCCAGATATTTCTCCAGAATCGCACCTTTCCCGCACTTTTCCCCTAAAAACACCCCTTAAAAACGCCCCTTTCCACCCACTTTTACCCATCCCCCAATCACCACTTCCAAATTCAAAAAACTCTACCCCCCAACCCCGAAAACCGCTCCCCCAGCTCCAATGCAGTCATGTGGGGCTTCCACGAATCTTCACTCGCTGCAGCCCCCTCTTGACCGCATATGGCGACTAGGTGGGATTTTCTTACCCTGTTACCGCCCACTGCTTTCTCCCCACCAACCGCTGACCCGTTCCTCGAAAATAAAAACATTGCACATAAATTCTTTGGATTATATTTGCCACAGCGGCCATTTTATTAACAAAACATATATAAAAATACATACAATAAAATGTATAAACACTTCAAATATCTGAGGGGAGGGTTCTTGGAGCTAAAGATCTGGCTTTACTAATAATATACCAAACAAAATTCGACCACCATGTTACCCTCAGCCGTAAACCACCAGCTCGAAGGCACCAAACAACCTGTTCAGGAAAGACAAAAACCACCATGAGCTCCCAGTGCAAAACCCCATCCAGAGCCCATACCAAAAGCCAGATCACCCCACCTCATTTAAATGCCCTCAATTTCCTCAAAAAATTCCATCCCTGAATCATAACCACTCCAAGAACCCCCACCCTCCGCCAACCACGAACGACCCTGACCACCTTAGGGGCGCGAGTGCCCCAACACCGCCACCGCCCTCTCCAATCCCTCTTGAATCACCAGCGCCCATAAGTCAGTCCCAATATCATTCAAATGCACCCCATCTGCCCTCCAAAAATTCCCCACCCCCGCTTCTAATTCAAAATGACGCACACTGATACCCCCATTTCTGAAAACAAAGCTCTGTTTAGCTTAACCCTAGCCCTGTTGATCCCTTTTAATGACCTGGCACCCCTCCATTTTAGTCTCGGAACTATATCTGACCAGACCGTCAATACCCCAGGAAACGACGTCCATAATCTCAACAAATCAAAACGGATGTCCCTAATAAGCTCTCTTACCGGTTTTACTCCCAAATTGTTGCCGCCCATGTGCACCACCCAAACATCGGGTGCCCTATCACACCGGACAGCCCTAGCGAATTCCCCCAACACTCTAGACCAAACCATCCCCCTGAAACCCAACCAAAGCACGACCACCTGCTGTCTATCCAATCCCAGCTGTCTGCCGTCCGGCCTCACATCAGCCCGTAACGCCCCCCAATGAACAAACGAATGGCCGAAGATCCAGGCTAAGAAAGGTTCACAATCTGCAAAATACAAAATGACAAAACATAATCTCTTCATTTAACAAGCATTGTATGCTTCAATAACGAACATAACTTAAATACCTATTCGAGCTCCATCTCCCAATGTGGCGAATTGCCTCCGGCACCAGAACCCGCATATGTGTGTGTGTGTGTGTGTGTGTGTATGTGTGTGTGTATGTATGTGAGAGAGTGCTTGTGTGCTGTCTGTGTGTGATGATGGGCAGGCATTGCTGATAATGAGGAGGCATTGATGATGATGATGGGGAGAAGATGATGATAGTGGGCAGGCATTGATGATAATGGACAGGCATTGATGATGGGGAGGAGATGATGATGATGGGCAGGCATTGATGATGATGGGGAGGAGATGATGATGATGATGATGATGGGCAGGCATTGATGATAATGGGGAGGCCATGATGATGATGGGGAGACAATGATGATGATAAGGAGGCAATGATGATGATGAGGAGGAAATCATGATGATAATGGGGAGTCTTTCCACAGCGCCCTTTCCTGAGCCGTAAAAGTGCAGAACGCAGTACAGCGCAGAGGAGAGCTCCATATTTTGTATGGAGCATTATATGGGGACCAGTATCCTGTATGGAGCATTACATGGGGACCAGTATCCTGTATGGAGCATTATATTGGGTCCAGTATTCTGTATGGAGCATTATTTTGGGTCCAGTATCCTGTATGGAGCATTATATGGGGACCAGTATCCTGTATGGAGCATTATATTGGGTCCAGTATTCTGTATGGAGCATTATTTTGGGTCCAGTATTCTGTATGGAGCATTATATGAGGGGTGACATCCTGCATGGGGTATTATATGGGTGATGAGGGGGAGACTGTGGTGCCCATAATATTGTATGGAGGACTGTACTGTCCAGTCTGTTCTGTGCGCTGTGAGGATTTGGCGGTTTTTGAGCTATTGTACAATTTACAATAGGCATCAGTCATGTAATGGAAGAAGTGAAGTGTTTGGCATTGTACTTTACCCATATTTCTCTGCAGTATCTGTGTATTATGAATCGTGGTCTGTGTTAAAGGGGCCCACTGAGGCTCTTTCGCCCGGGGCCCATAAAAACCTGGAGCCGGCCCTGTGTGGCGGAAGGCCTGATTAAAAGCTAGGCCCAATTTAAAGGAGCGGGTCTCCTACACTTGGAATGCCCATACAATAAGTGTATGGGCTGGCAAGCATTTTCTCCTGTGGGGTACACCTCAACCTTTTCCATAACAAGTATTTAACACCCAGCAAAACACCCACCCTTTTAGGATTTTGACACTGGCTGTAGCAGCACGGAACACGTTAACCCTGGTGATCTACTGGCAGCAGCTGATTAGACGTGGAGGAAGGCCTGATTAAAAACTATGCCCAATTTAAAGAAGCGGGTCTCCTAGACTTGGAATGCCCATACTCCAAGTGTGTTGGCTGGCCAACATTTTCCCCTGTGGGGTACACCTCAACCTTTTTTTTAACAAGCATTTAATACCCAGCAAAAACACCCAACCTTGTTAGGATTTTGACTCTGGCTGTAGCAGCACGAAACACGTTAAACCTGGTGATCTACTGGCAGCGGATGATGAGATGTGGAGGAAGGTCTGATTAAAATCTAGGCCCAATTTAAAGGGGCGGGTCTCCTACACTTGGAATGTCCATACACTGAACAGGCAAACATTTCCCCTTGGGGTGTACATATTTTTTGTATGTTGGTGACAGGCATCCTAATACTCTGGCTGAAACATAGATTGTCCAGAGCATGACTGAATACTTTCACCCTGGTGTTCAAGTGGTGGTGGACGGTGTGGATGAGGAGAAGGAGGAGGACACCAATTAGCCAAAATCAGGAATCGTATATCCATGTTTGGCTTTGAAGAGGTGCATTGGAATACACATCCCAAAATACACTACAGTGAAGTTTAGGCTTCGCTGTCACCATTTGATGGTGTCGAGAAGTCAGGCCCAATCCATCCTTTGTTCATTATTATAAAAGTCAGCCTGTCTGCGTTTTCCGTAGAAAGGCGAATGCGCTTATCTGTGATAATGCCACCAGCAGCACTAAAAACAGGACCTCCAAGGCATAGAGAGCCAGCTCATGCCACGTGTCCAACTTGGATACCCAATAATTAAAAGGCACAGAGGAATCACGGAGGACGTTGGTACGGTCAGCAAGGTACTCCCTCAGCATCATAGAGAAGATTGCATTCCTTGTCAGATTATCCAGATTGCCTAGTGTCACTAGCCAGTAATGACTGATACCCAATATTTTGACAATACGAGGGTCACAGAAAAGACAGCGCAACATAAAGTCAGCAATTCGTGCCAGACTGGTAACAGGCAAGCATTCCGTGTCCTCAACAAGATGACCGCATATGGCGAGTAGGTGGGATTTTCTTACCTTGTTACCGACCACTGCTTTCTCCCCACCAACCGCTGACCCGTTCCTCCAAAATAAAAACATTGCACATAAATTCTTTGGATTATATAGGCCACAGCATCCATTTTATTAACAAAACATACATAAAAATACATACAATAAAATAAATAAACACTTCAAATATCTGAGGGGAGGGTTCTTGGAGCTAAAGATCTGGCTTTACTAATAATATACTAAACAAAATTTGACCACCATGTTACCCTCAGCCGTAAACCACCAGCTCGAGGGCACCAAACAACCCATTCAGGGAAGACAAAAACCACCATGAGCTCCCAGGGCAAAACCCCGTCCAGAGCCCATACCAAAAGCCAGATCACCCCACCTCATTTAAATGCCCTCAATTTCCTCAAAAAATTCCATCCCTGAATCATAACCACTCCAAGAACCCCCACCCCCCGCCCCAAGCCACTGCGACGATGTTAAACTCCACTAAACGCTGCAAAAAAACCCAGTAAATCATGGCCTACTTCCAACTCCTTCGAAAAACCCCCGAAAAGAAAAAACTCCCTGCAGTTCACGAAAGAAAGAGGGAGGGTGGGTGGGCTTCTCCAGATATTTCTCCAGAATCGCACCTTTCCCGCACTTTTCCCCTAAAAACACCCCTTAAAAATGCCCCTTTCCACCCACTTTTACCCATCCCCCAATCACCACTTCCAAATTCAAAAAACTCTACCCCCCCAACCCCGAAAACCCCTCCCCCAGCTCCAATGCAGTCATGTGGGGCTTCCACGAATCTTCACTCGCTGCAGCCCCCTCTTGACCGCATATGGCGACTAGGTGGGATTTTCTTACCCTGTTACCGCCCACTGCTTTCTCCCCACCAACCGCTGACCCGTTCCTCCAAAATAAAAACATTGCACATAAATTCTTTGGATTATATTTGCCACAGTGGCCATTTTATTAACAAAACATATATAAAAATACATACAATAAAATGTATAAACACTTCAAATATCTGAGGGGAGGGTTCTTGGAGCTAAAGATCTGGCTTTACTAATAATATACCAAACAAAATTCGACCACCATGTTACCCTCAGCCGTAAACCACCAGCTCGAAGGCACCAAACAACCTGTTCAGGAAAGACAAAAACCACCATGAGCTCCCAGTGCAAAACCCCATCCAGAGCCCATACCAAAAGCCAGATCACCCCACCTCATTTAAATGCCCTCAATTTCCTCAAAAAATTCCATCCCTGAATCATAACCACTCCAAAAACCCCCACCCTCCGCCAACCACGAACGACCCTGACCACCTTAGGGGCGCGAGTGCCCCAACACCGCCACCGCCCTCTCCAATCCCTCCTGAATCACCAGCGCCCATAAGTCAGTCCCAATATCATTCAAATGCACCCCATCTGCCCTCCAAAAATTCCCCACCCCCACTTCTAATTCAAAATGACGCACACTGATACCCCCATTTCTGAAAACAAAGTTCTGTTTAGCTTAACCCTAGCCCTGTTGATCCCTTTTAATGACCTGGCACCCCTCCATTTTAGTCTCGGAACTATATCTGACCAGACCGTCAATACCCCAGGAAATGACGTCCATAATCTCAACAAATCAAAACGGATGTCCCTAATAAGCTCTCTAACCGGTTTTACTCCCAAATTGTTGCCGCCCATGTGCACCACCCAAACATCGGGTGCCCTATCACACCGGACAGCCCTAGCGAATTCCCCCAACACTCTAGACCAAACCATCCCCCTGAAACCCAACCAACGCACGACCACCTGCTGTCTATCCAATCCCAGCTGTCTGCCGTCCGGCCTCACATCAGCCCGTAATGCCCCCCAATGAACAAACGAATGGCCGAAGATCCAGGCTAAGAAAGGTTCACAATCTGCAAAATACAAAATGACAAAACATAACCTCTTCATTTAACAAGCATTGTATGCTTCAATAACGAACATAACTTAAATACCTATTCGAGCTCCATCTCCCAATGTGGCGAATTGCCTCCGGCCCCAGAACCCGCATATGTGCTTCCGACGCTGCCCCGATACGAAACGAGTGAGAACCGTAAATGTCAGTGGAAACACCCCCATACCCTTCTTGAAGATCGCTATAAACTGAAAACGGGACAAGAACGACCCGTCGCTATGACACAACAATGGTCCTGACCTGCCCCTCCATGCACGCCAATACTGAGTCAAACATCTATGAGGGCACATAGCAGACCCCTCGACCCTCCCATGCACCACTTTTCTCCCAGTACCTAATTGGTCCGTTTTAGACCGTCAAATCCAAAAACTTATACCACCACGACTTATTTCCACATCTTCGGCCATCAAACCCCCCATCCTGTTCCTGCTCTCGGACACCAGTTCTCCTATCCTCAATGCCCCAAAAAATGCCAAAGAAAAAGCCAATTGAAACAATGTCACCTCAAAAACAGAACAACAAATCCGGTACAATACCCCGCCCAAGCGTCCCAACATGCTGAAAGTAATCGGTCTACGCTTATCCGCGCAGCGTTTTCCCCTCCGTACCCCTTTCAATGCTTGCCGTACTAGTAAATTTTTTGTGGTATCCATGCACCCTTGTAACCGAAAACCAAAAGCCAAGCACGCCATGAATTTATTAATCCGAGAAACTGACCATGCCCTGTCCGCCAATTCACCCACCAACATTAACAAAACCTGTGCCCTACCCTCCTCCGATACGACTGCTCCCTGCCTTGACAACCAGTCTTGCCAAAAAACCACGATTCCCCATAAGACGCCCAAGTCCGGCCCGTCACTGACTCACGAATCAATTGTCCTGCTCGTCCAAAACCACTCGCCACAAATAAGAAGGGCATTCCAATCCTGATTTCTCCGCTTCTGGCGCCAGGTCCCGGAACCTCTCCCACTGTAAACGAGACAAAACATCCGCTATAGAATTTTTTACGCCTGGAACATGCACAGCTGACACCCAGGCATTCAGCTCCAGGCAACGGAGGACCAACTCCCGCACCAACTTTATCACCGTGGGGGATGATGCAGACAAAGTGTTAAGTATGCCCACCACACTCATATTATCACAATGAAAACGCACTTTCCTATCCCATAACAACTCTCCCCAAATGAAGACCGCCACAACTATTGGGAACAACTCTAACAACGCCAAATTCCTAGTCCAACCTCTACTCTGCCACTCCTCTGGCCACCTTCCAACGCTCCACCGTCCTTTGCAATACGCCCCACACCCAACTCCGCCAGCAGCATCCTTATAGATTTCGCATTCGAAATTACTCTTAACCTCATGCTGAATCAAAGACCGCCCATTGTACCGTGTCAAAAAACTCTGCCAAACTGCCAAATCGTCCAAGTGCTCCTTCCTCAACCGAATAAAATTATGCGGGCTTGCACCCCCGCAGTCACCCTAGCCAACCTACGACAAAAAATCCTGCCCATAGGAATGATTCTACACACAAAATGTAATCTCCCCAACAACAACTGCAACTCTTTTAACGTCACTTTGCGCAATTTTCACACCCTATCCACCTCTTGTTTAAGAAGAAACAATTTTTCTTCAGGTAACCTACACTCCATCCTCTCTGAGTCAATCAAGATACCGAGAAAGCTCAGTGACGTGGACGGGCCTTCGGTTTTTTCCCCTGCCAACGGTACGCCAAAAATACCAGCCACCCATTCCATCGCCGCTAAAATATTTCTGCACAACACAGACTCTGCCGGACCAATAAACAAAAAATCGTCCAGATAGTGAATCACAGATTGAACCCTTGCAACGTCCCGAACTGCCCATTCCAAAAACGTACTGAACGTCTCGAACTATTTACACGAGATAGCGCAACCCATCGGCAAACATCTGTAGAAATAAAACCCCCCATCCCAAAAACAGCCCAACAATGTAATGCTGTCCGGTGAACAGGCAGCAACTGAAACGCCGCTTCAATGTCGGTCTTTGCCAACAAAGCTCCCTCACCGTACTTCCTAACCCACCTCACCGCAGCATCAAAAGACGTATACTCAACAGAGCATAACTCCTGCGATATGCCATCATTAACGAAAAACACCTTCGGGTACGTCAAATACTGAATCAGCCTGAACTTATTCACTTCTTTTTTAGGAACAACCCCCAACGGAGAAACAACAGTCCCAACCACCGGCAAAGAACCGAACAGGCCCACCATCCTACCCAATTCCACCTCCTTCAACAGTTTAGCACCAACAACGTCCGCGTGCAAATACGCCGACCTCAAGTTTTTGGTAGAGAAGGGGATCTTATGATTAGGAGCGGGAATTCTAAAATCTTCCGCAAAACCACTCCTAATGACCTCAGCCCCATCCCAGTCTGGATATCTATTTAGAAAGGGGGCCATCCCTTGAAGCCTCACTGGCATCTCCCCCTTTTCCGGCAACCACCGATGGCTTTCCTTTTGCCGTTTTGAAACACTTAGACGCTCCGTGGGAACTCCCGCCGCAAAAGGAACACTCATGCTTAAACTTACAGGTATTCCTGTACTTACACTGGCCGTCATTAAACTGCCAGCAACTGCCTGTTTTTTCTTTTGTGCCTTGCATCCCTTGCCCGCTACTCCCTCTCCCTGACTGTTGGCTGTTGCCTCCTCCCCCACCCTGAAATGACTGCCCATACCTAACAGGGGCCATAACCTTCAACCATAACCTGATATCCTTCTGGTCTCATTTTATCTCAGGCTTCACCGCTTTCCTCTGCCTGAATTGCTCATCGTAGTGCAACCACGCCATCCCCCCCTATGTCCTATGAGCTTCCTCAATGGCATCAAGGTAACAAAATAGACCAGAACAATTCTCCGGGGCCTTCTCCCCGACCACGCTAGCCAAAATTGCAAAAGCTTGCAACCAATTAACGAATGTTTGCGGGATCAGCCTCCACCGCCGCTTTTCTTCCTCTTCTTTTTTACTATCATCCTTCTTCTCCTTATCCAAGTTAAACTTTTCCAAGGGCAACAAGGAGAATTTCTCCACATATTTGTCGCTCCAAATTTTTTCCTTAACCTCTTTTTTAAGATGAGCTCCCAAGGGCCCCTCGAAGCAAACATAAACTTCCCCTTTTGCGCGATCATCCAACTTAATCTTATCCCCTTTTTCCTTTTCAGTCTGCACCGACACGCCCTGACCCCGCTCCTCCTCAATCTGCACTGAACTGTCACTACCTACCGTCGACCCGACGACTAATCCCAACGACCATGCCCCAACTGGCATAACTCTCTCCGCTCTTGCAACCCCACTCTCCAAGCGCTGCAAAACCTGCGCCATACCCCGCAACACATCACGTAAATCCCCATCGCCATTCCCCCCGGGGGCCCCGCCTGCACTCCCCTCAACCCCGGTGTCTGACCACCTATAACCCCCTGCCCCACTGCCCCTATGGGCGACATACAATACATAGAGTACTGTTCACCAAGCTGTGCGGGTGCTGTGTCCCCGCCAGCCGAAACTCCGGAATCCAGCCGTCGCAATTCATCCTGATGGTCGCTGTCGATCTCCGAATCTTCTTCGCCACTTCTTGGCTCCAGGCCCGCGCCCCTGACCCCCTTGTCATCAGGGGGGACAGGTGCCATTGAGAACTGCCGCTCTTCCACCCGAAGTCTTGAACGGGACCGCACCCCCGCTTCATCCCTCCGACCAGCCGCGCCCCCGCGCAACCTGCCAGACAGAGCCTGGTTGCTGCTCGCCGCTCTTCCTCGATCCGAGCCTGGCATCGCCTGGTCCCCAGGCGCCTGCCAGCCCGCCCCTCTCTGACCACTACTCCTCCGTCCCGAAGCCCCCGGTCTGGCACCCGGCCTGGTTCCCGTCATCCTTGGTGCCCGTGGTGCGCCCACACCACCGGCGTCCACAGCTCCGCTGCCTCTTGCCCTGTCGCTGGCTGAGCCCCGCCGTGGGTCAGCGCTCCTGCCTACACCACAACGGGCCCGTGGTACTCTCTTCACAGGCTGCTGTAGCGATGCGGCCTGCTCATCAGGCTGTGCCCTCAGCGCCGCCGCACTTGCGGCCGTCCTCTTGCGGTCCCCTCTTGCGTTCCCCTCTTGCGTGCTTGAGGTCCGCCGGGAATCCCCCGCTGCCACCCTCTGTGCCTGGTCGGGCCCGCCGCCATCCGCGGCCCGACTCGGCTGCACAGGCCTCACTTCCGGTCCCGCCGCCTGCACTTCCAGTCCCGGCCCTTCAGTCCTCCTGCGCGACATGCGCCATGTAGGCCGCGCTCCCGTTGCGGCCTGTTCGCCACCCTGGCTCTGCCGCCCAATGCTTCCTGCCGGAGTGGGCACGGTGACCAGCAGCCCTGCCACTGCACCCCTCCGAAGGGTCCCCGGAGGGGCTCCTCTGCCTGCACCCACAGCGCGCCGCCAATTCAGGGGACAATCGCTCCAGGGGCCTGGTCCTTCTCCCCCTGCTGCTCATCGCCTGCGGCCCGGAGTTCCCTAGGATGGAGGAAAGCT